>APFE031702191.1:89931-102367 GCA_000404065.3 Pinus taeda | reverse complement strand
TATATGTATATGGAGCCTACACAAAGAGTTACTTTCCAAGGAAGTTGTAGTCCTCATCCTTATGCTTTCTACATGATCCAATTCATTACTTCTCTACCTAAATATCTTTCCGGGTTATGTTTTCTTTTTAGGCTATCCAGTTACCAAAAGGATAGAAGTCAATACATTATAAAAGAAGTCAAGTTAGTCTATCAAAGAAAAAGATAAGTATCTTTATCTATCCCACCACTATTTTAGCCCACTTATTTAAGTCATTCATTTGGAATGATGTTTCTTTTATTTTAACTCAGAGAGAAGAGAGTAGTGATTGTATTCTTCCCTTGGAGAGGAAGTGCTTGACTAATAGGACCACACAAAGGGGAAGAAAAAGCAGATAGAGAATGGGTTTAACTCCAGATATTTCCCTTTTCAACTTTCAAACAATAGTTGAATGTGACTATAGCATCCTTCAATCTCTCCTGAAAGTTCTCCCAAATCTCCTCTCCATAAAACCTAACAAGAAGCCTAGTAAAAACCATAACAAATATAAGTGAAATAAATGATAGAATAAAATGGAATCATATAGAGTTGTTAGTTTTTATCCATCCATCAACCCATCGGCCCCACACATTACATAAAAAATTAATAAAAATGGCACCAAATTGGTGACATCATTCAAGATCTCTTCTGAAATTTGTAGCTCAATTTAACCTTTTCTGAAACCTTAATCTACCAAAACCCTTATCTGATTTTGAGATGTACATTTGAGATTAAATCTTGTCCATGTATTTAATGCATTAAATGCACTTTCTTAGACTCAGCTTAAAAGCATAAGATATTGCACTTTATCCTCGGTGAATTACAAAATAGAGTTATTAACCAGTCTTGAATCACTTCTCTACATTTTTGCACTGAAACCTGTGGAAGAAGTTCCTGCCTGAGCTACATTTGTCAATAGAAGTAGAACACATTGTGACATATATCTAGAGAACTTTACTAGTTCAATATAGGAGACCTGAGGACCCTCTAGAGTCTTATGGATTGCATTTGGATGTTAGCTGACCAATTGGGGTGTAGTTGTCGCCTAGTTTGGTCCTACCTAAGTGTATGAACTGGTCTTCAATCAACTTGTGTGATTCCAATTTTGATCTGCAACCTTGATAATTCTAAATAAACCATTTCTTTTAAGGATTTTGTCAATCCACACTATCTATTTTTCTAGGATTAGTGTCCTATTTGAGTTGAAGTCATTACAAATGCAAAGATAGTTCCACTACAATATGTACTGATCTAAGTTTGGCCACACGTATTTGGTGTGCAGCCTCATGTGTGTTGTAAAGTGCCTATCCTTCATCCTTTATGATGGCCTCTCTCTAAGTAGGTGAACCTTGCATTCCAACACTCAGGTTGGCAGTGTCTGTCATAGGGTCTAAGGGGCACTTCCCTTGGTAGTGTCTCATCACCACTAATGGGTGGATTTGAGGGACAACACTGTAACACCTAAAGAACAATTGGTGTATAAGAATTGTGTGCCAAGTTCCGTCTTGCAAATGCACACCTTTGCAATTTGTGCATGCCCACCTCTGCATCTTGTGCATTTACATCCCAAGTGTCTTGTGCACTTTCCTACATCCAGGAATGCCAAATATTACTAGGATTGTCATGGAAGCCTAACATGTGTAAAAAGTTCAAAACAACAAAACATGACATGGTGCTCTTTGAAGATGAACAATCACCGACAGTTACAAAATAAAATTTCTTTAAGCAACTAAGAAGACAATTTTGTAACTGAAATATATGCGTACAATAGTATGTATTGTTAGAAGCATAGCAACATGGCATCTTTTCTCTCTCACTATCATTGAGAGTGCGTTGTAAATAGCACTTACATATAAAGACAAACACTCTTATGTGTTATTTGCTTGTGGGTATCTTGTTCATTACTGTTCATGCTTCCTTGTCCATAATTTAATCAGTCCAATCTCTTTAAGTTGTCCTCCAATTTTCATATTGGAAATCAGATCATGTACTCTCTTAGCATCACTAAAACTTAGTATAACACATACCGACTGGGTCCTAAGAGTAGAGAAGACTTTGCCTCTATTTATACCTAATTAATAGACTTCTTCTCCTTGGTAATAACTTGGCAATACATCTTCCCTTTCAGCTGAAGTACATTGATATGATTTTCTGAAGTCTTCCCATGAGAACCCAAAAAAATAGAAATTAAACCTGTAGTCATAAGTCTCAAGTTTCAACATATTCCCTTGTAATGGGAGTCAATATAATTTTTCCTAGTGTGAGCACTATCAGCTAGCAAGGCCATGGGCTTACAACTACTACTGATCTAAACTTGTTTATTCTCCTTCCCTTCTCGTGTCATCAATTTTGAGTAATGATAAATGATGGCACATGTGAGGTGACCTAAAACATGATTCAACTTACTCTGTCTCGCTTTCTCAATCAAGAATAAGGCATGGATTTAATTGTGAAAGGGAGAAACCGAAATATAGAGTTATATATCATTAGCCTGCAACCTTTAAAGTAAATACAAGGCACTTAATAATGCAAAAGGGTTAATTATTTGGACTATTTCTCTTCTTGTATTATCTCACCAATTTTGTAGTACAAATAAGTTATATTGTTCAAGTAAATCACTTCATATGAAAACAAGTTTTCTTTAATTGTATTCTATTTCTTAGTTGCAACTGTATTTTTAAATGTTTCAATTACCAATTTAGAATTTTGCAATTAGAATTTCTGTGTCCTAATAATGTTCATTTGGCCACACATTTCGAGGTTTCATGCCTCTTGTTGTCAGACATGCTAAGGTACTGATATATGAGGATATTTTTGTACTGTTTTCAAGGAATAACATTTCATTTACTTTAGATAGAATGGCTTCTTAATCACCACAGAAAGAGACCTAGATTGAAGGTTATACAGCAAGAAATTAATGATTTTATTAAGAATCATGAAGCTCAGATAAAGAAGGTACACAAGCATTTGTTTGTTATTGTATGCGTTTATATGTATTTTCATTTTGTGGCATTAACTCGAGTTAATCATCTCATATATCTTAGTATTTTCATTGTTCTCAAGTTGCATACAAGTTGACTTGTATATACATTTATATTATAACTATAGCTTTGTGAATAAGGAGGTTATTTTATTACCTAAATATTGCAGGAAAGAAAAGAGAGAGAAGTTGCTTTTGCGGCTAAAGAATGGGCAGTTGTTGTTCATCATAAGGGAATGAAGAAAACTGTAAATTCTGAAAGGGGAATTGCCATGGGTTCTATTGGACTAGTTGCTGCTCAGGCAAAAAAATTGAAAAAGAAGGCCAAGGAATTTGTTGTGACATTTTATAGATTCCAAAGGCGAGAGGCTCACAAAATTGGTATGTTCACTATTTTGTATTTTAGTTTGAGTGTGTATGATAGAAAGACATTGAAAAAGATAAAAGGACACACATTTCGTCCCACAATTTCCAGTTCTTTTTGTATTTTGATCATTATTAGATTTAAAGTTGACTTTTTTATTCTATGTTGTAAGTGTTATATCCTTTTTCTAAATTGATTTCTTCTAAACCACTAATAGGTTATATTAGCCAACATGCACTGAACATGATCCCTGAAAAGTAGGTTAATATGCTATGTAACTTTTGTACAAGGTTAAATCTAAAATGGAGTAATGAAAATGTTCAGTTGGAAGAAGAAACATAGTTCGTAATTTATTGTTCTTGTTTATTTTACTTTACTTTTTCCATTTGTTTGGACTAGTGGTAATTCTTTCCCTTGTTACATGTGCTAATATTTGTTGTCCTTAGGTTACAACTTACATCCTAACAATACAGAAAAACGTTCTTTAGAACTGTAGCTTATTCATCACTTGGATTGATTTGGAGGTTTGATACTTTTCTAGTAGTTTTTCTAGTGATGGTCGACAAAAATAGTTGTTGGGTTGGCTATTTATAGATGTATGCTTAACCCCAATTCTGTAATCAATAATGATAACTATTAGTCATTCATAGGTATATATCTCGAGGATTGTAAAATTCACAAGAAAAGCTAAGAAGGAAATAGAGAATACCCAATATTTTGTACCTTGTTGTCTCAAAGAATAAATATATCACATGGAGAGAGAATTTTTTTAGAAAATGATGTCTCTCCCAGTGTAGTGATTAAATGCTTAATTCTATATCTACTGTTTATGTTGATTAACAATGTTTTTATGTACTAGACATATATTACTGTGTTTTTGTCTCTGTTTTATGTACATCGTTTATTCATTTATCTGTTTAAAATATACAAGTGCACAATGTTTTCATCTAGGTTGAAAATTGTTTATAATAAGATCAATCACAAAATAGTACAACTTGTTTTTTAAGTATTGTTTTGTTAATTGGTCTTATCTTGCCCAAAATATGTGGCCATTCTTGTTTTCTTTCAAATAACAAACTCTTCACTTCTTTTACTTCTATCAAACCAAATCCGTCTCAACCTTATACTATACTTTCAAGGTGAAATATAATGCATTAATTTGATATTGATAAAGCCAATGAAACCAAAGCCTAAAGAAGGCCAAAGGCTTGTGAAATACTTACTAAGCACCTGCAAGTTATACCTTATCTTTTTGGGTAGCTTGATCAACTCTGATCTATGGGAGTTGTATATTTTAAAGGCTGCAAGCCTCCAATGCCTACCTTATCCCCTACCTTTGTTGGGTTTCCCTTGCACATCAAAGCCCTGTCTTGATATTTCAAAGTAGATTATGTCTAGTGAATGATTTCAAAGATATGTGCTCAACCTATGTAAAAAGGAAATTCTTTTTTGTTTTCCCAACAACTTCACATTGAACTTTAGATAGTGACTCAAAAATCCCCAACATAATTTCAGTTAGATGTTCAAATTTCTGTTGAAATTTCTGCAGGAATACTGAAGCTTGCTAAAGACTAGTGAATATTTGGTATTTACCATCACCTTTGAAGCCATGGTGTGTTTTTATATTTTCTAGGTCATTGAATATCGTGGATTTTGAATCCAGGAGTTTTGATGGGCTGCATTACATTTTCTATTAAATGTCTTCACTTTTCATAACTTTCCATTGTTTCAGGTGAATGCTCTCAATCCAATTAATTAACTACTCATATTCATTTAATCTACTCAAGTTATTTACTGAAGCTTGATAAATACTTGTGAATATTTTCTCTCATCTTTGAAATCTGGATATAATTTTCTTTTTTTATGGCTCACTGAATCTCCTGGATTATAAGTCCAAGATTTTCAATTTGCCTTTTTTGGTGAAGGTATTCTCTTTCACCAAATTTCCACTTTTCCAAGTTAAGGTTTTGAAGCCAATTAAATAATAATTATCTACTTATTGCATCTTATATATTTTATTTCCTCAAATCCTTCTCCGAATCAATTACATCATTCTATGAGTTGTTGAGATAATATCATTGAGAATGTTTCCCTTTTTCATTTGGGTGATAGCTCATCGTTCACGGAATAGTTTCCAGTTTTAGTCAACTAGAATTGAAAATTTCTACAAGGATGTATTCGTTATTGAAGATTGGAAGTAACGTGGTTATGCTACAACCTTTATCCTATGTAGGGAGGTTGGCTTCTATAACTGCTTTGCTGGGTTGTATTATCTTTTTTGTGCATTAAGGAAATTCAAGAAGAAAAAATCCACTTTAACTTATTTTATTTCTTCATTTTCCTGATATCACCTCTTTTCAAAACAATAAAACTCCCTCAGTTTGTGGGATTGAGCTTCTTGTTACTTCTGTTGATCATATCTTCTTGATCTCTTTGATCTCTTTATCGCTTCTATAAAGTTAAGATACGATATACGACCTAACCCCCTCATGTGTTGCATGTTCACCATGTTAGACTGGTGGACATGTTGTTCTTACATCTTAGACGTGTCCTAGGTAGGACTTGTGTGCTAGACATGTATGGCTCATAAGTATAGTGTATCCTGACATACCATACATGTTTAGAATGAATAAGTAACCCTGGGTCTGAAAAAATAAATTAATGAGGGAGCTTGCCTTAAACTCACCCACTTTTTGTTCAGAAAAACCTTAGCAGAGTGTGTAGACAAGAACTTTGAGTTTTCTTCTGTTAAGTTTGTATGTGTCTATATGAAATTCCTTATGAAAAGCATCAGAAGATGGTTCTCAAAGGCCTTGTTCTAACCCTGAGTTGTCTCAAATACTTGGTTGGTAGGTTGTCCAGGAATCAAGAGAATCAAGATTCTTATGACCTTTAGATTATTATTGAAACATTAGTAATTCACAAAAGGGAGTTTAAGAAGATGTTAGTTCAAGTTTTTTCCAAGAAAGTTTTTTATGATTGATCGTAGAGAAAATTATGTTTAAAACACTATGCTAAAGGTCTTGGACAATAGTTAAGCACAATAATCTTGTAAGTGTTGACTTTATTACTGATTTATTCACTTACTAGTTTCAATTGGATAAGTATTGATCATAATCAAATTCTTGTAGAAATTGTTCTTTAGCCATTCCTATAAAAGTGGCCATTTCCTTGGAAAATAGATGTTGTTTTCTTCTAATATTCCTTGGAGATTCTACTATGAAGTCATAATTTATTGGTATTCCTATGCCCCACCTTCTTAAACCATGTAAAATAACAAAGCTTCTAAAGGCCATGGGAGAGTGTTTGTTTCTAACCTTTATTTTTGAAACATAGTAATTTTCATTAACATTTGCTTCATATCATATTCTTACTCAAAATGCCATGTCCATTTTTTCTATATTGCTTTTTCCTTAAAGTTGGTTGCGTTTTTCTTTTCCGGGTGGTTTATGCCATTCAATGTTTTTCTTACATTTTTCATTGGAGCTATCCTTGATTGGATTATTGTTAAGATAACCAAGCATCTAGAATTTTTAAATGGCACAGTTGTTACAAACTTATATGGAGGTATGTGTACTTATGCATGTTTCGTTGTGCAGTTTTGAACATTTATAGTATAGCTTATGTTTTTGAATATTTATAGTATAATTGATTTTAGAAGTAACATAAGGAAAGAAAATGGAGCAACTAAATGCATGTTTTGTTGATATGAAAAGTATGTTAAAAACCATATTGATCATTGGTCTATTGATGCAACGTTATTTTTATTTCAAAAATATCTTCTTGCATTATATTCATGTCTACGAAACAACAAATAATGTGATTCTTAACCCACATTAAGTTGTCCCTATTTATTAGTTTTCAAAGATAGTTTAGTTGAAGGAGAAACATATTACATTTTTAAATTAGCAACGCTGAATTTTGTGATCCAGGTCCAGGTGTGATGAAAGACCCTTCCAATACCTTTTACTTTCGTGATGTGTTAAATTTCATTTTAAAAGAACATTAATGAATACATCTGCATGCGGAAAAGAAGAGGAATATAACAATCATCAACACATGAAAACATAAGCATTGACAACGAAGTTCGTCTAGGAGGGACTACGTCTCCAGGCCCCAGTGTCAAGATGGTGTAGGCCTCTACATTAAGTGTTGTCAATAATGGTGATGTACACAAGAGATGATGTCGTGATCATACAAAGAAAAATATCCTCACGCAGGAGTGGCTCTAATAGATGTTCCACTACCGGAACTCTCAATCAAACTCCTATCAGTATGACACAAAAACATGCATGATGAGCATCCCGCCAACATGGCACAAAAGGGATGTCAAAACAAAACATGCATGACGACAACAAGAGTAGCCCAACAACATACAACAAGGGATATGAAAACACAACATGAAGAGTTATGACTGCAAGTACATCACATAGAAGATTATACATCCAATCAAGCAAGGAATCATGACAACATGTAATAAACAAGATCCTACATCAACATCAAACAAGGATCTATGCAACATAATGCATAAAGAAGAAGTACATGAACACATCATATACCTCACAACCAAGGGCCATCTCAAGAAGTGGATGTCACACTGATGAAGCTACTTGGACCATCGATCTCAAGGCATTGATCGTATGAAGATGGCTGCTCGCACAAGAATGTGGGCATCTGCACTAACACTTAGAAAAGTGACTAGAAGAAGAAATGAGAGAATAAGAAATCTGAAGACACCATCAGATTTGTGGCATCGAGTAGTGTCGAATCGACTGTCCAAAATCTGAATTCTGAGAAGTTGAGAATTATGGTCTCAAGGAATCTTTTAGATTCCCCCTGGATTCCTCAAAGACTCCGTTCCATGGATGGACTGGAAATCCTCAACTCAGATGGAAAATTCTGATCTTGCCATTGCGATCCCTATGGAAAACCATGAAAAACAAGTATAAACTTTATTATATTTTGAAATGTCAAAATTTTACCTCCTTGGGAAAATTTCATGGCTCATGGTTCCGCTCCCTGTTTTTGCTAAAATCATGGTTCCACGTGCATTCTGGAAATTACAGAAAAATGCAGAACTCTGATGAAGAAATGGAAAACATTGTTGCGCTCGTGGCGACGAGAGGTGTAAAATCCATATAAAATTTGTCAATTTTTGACAAAGTGAAAATTTTGCCCTCCTGCAAGATTCATGGTCCCTGCATTAAAATATTAATTAATTGCCTCCAAAAGCGTGCCCTCCTTCTGCCTCGAAATATGTGCCTACAGTCTCTCTCCTTTGTCTCGAATTGTGTGCAAAGGTAAAGATCTGGGTTTATAAAATAACTTCGGTGGATTAACCAATGTGATTTGCTAGCTCATTGGTTAAAAATATGCGTTGGTGAAGGAGAGGTTAGAGGATCAAATCCCGCCTCTCCATACACACACACACACACACACACACACACACACACACACACACACACACACACACACATATATATATTATAAAACCAAAATGATGCATTAATGGGGGTCCACATTGGGTGACTCGTCCCTTAAACCCTGCACTGTTAACATTATCGGCATACTAATATCGGCGATCAACGCTTTGAATTGACGATTAACATGGGCGCTGGTAGCGTTTATCTATGCGATTTACATGGGCGCCGATAGTGTTTATTGGCGTGATTTACGGGATTTCGTCGATATATCGACGATCGACACTGATCGGCGTCGATTAAATCGACGATCGGCGTGCGTGCGAATCTGATATGTGATCGTTGTGGAAAACCATGAAAAACAAGTATAAACTTTACTATATTTTGAAATGTCAAAATTTTACCTCCTTGGGAAAATTTCATGGCTCATGGTTCTGCTCCCTGTTTTCGCTGAAATCATGGTTCCACATGCATTATGGAAATTACATAAAAATGTAGAACTCTGATGAAGAAATGGACAACACCGTTGCGCTCGTGGTGACAAGAGGTGTAAAATCCATATAAAATTTGTCAATTTTTGACAAAGTGAAAATTTTGCCCTCCTGCAAGATTCATGGTCCCTGCATTAAAATATTAATTAATTGCCTCCAAAAGCGTGCCCACCTTCTGCCTCGAAATATGTGTCTACAGTCTCTCTCCTCTGTCTTGAATTATGTGCAAAGGTAAAGATCTGGGTTTATAAAATAACTTCGGTGGATTAACTAATGTGATTTGCTAGCTCATTGGTTAAAAATATGCGTTGGTTGAGGAGAGGTTAGAGGATCAAATCCTGCCTCTCCATATATATATATAAAACCAAAATGATGCATTAATGGGGGTCGGGTCCACATTGGGCGACTCATCCCTTAAACCCTGTACTGTTAACATTATCGGCATACTAATATCGGCGATCGACGCTTTGAATTGACGATTAACATGGGCGCTGGTAGCATTTATCGGCACGATTTACATGGGCGCCGACAGTGTCTATCGGCGTGATTTACAGGATTTCGTCGATATATCGACGATCGGCACTGATTGGCGTCGATTAAATCAGCGATCGGCCTTCCGAATCGACGATTGGCGTGCGTACTGTCGGCGCATTGCAATCAGCGCTTTGGTTTACAGTCCTCAGCATATATATATAATATATATTATATATTATATATATAATATATATATATATATATATATATATATATATATATATATATATATATATATATAATATATATATATATATATATATATATATATATATATAATGGGTTGGGGCGATTAGGCCGGCAGGGAGTTATGGCCCGTCAATTTTGCTATGAAATTTTGTTACATGGTTATTTAATAACCATTTTCCATATAAAAAATGATTTTTGTGTCTTATGTAGTTTTAGGAGACCAATGAAAGAATGCTAGGTGCCAATGGCTGATGGGTTGCCATGTGGCACATTGTGGACCCCTCTCTTCCCCTGTCATATCAAACTTTGAAGAGCTCTATCTTTCACATATGAGCTCGGTTTGACAAACCGTTCCCACCTCCACGATTAGGACGACGAGATCTACGATCTGTTCCTGGGTTGACCATAATCCAAACACTTTGATTTTTGAGCCATCTTTGTCCTGTGTGTCTCTCTGGAGCCACCTGGATCCTTTTGAAACAGAAGGAACTACATCCTAAATAAAAATTTCAAATTCTAATTTTATATAGGAGACATGGGAAATATAGTTTTCATTGTTGTTCCCGCATTGTTTCAAGAAAGGGGAAGTCCTTTTGGAGATCCTAGTATTTGCAAACTAAATGGGAGAGCATATGCTTCGCTTTCTATGGCAGTATGATTCTAACTAATTTTCTGGATTTTAAACATAATATTGGCAATGCTTCTTTCTTATCAGTAACCCAATTATGCTCATTTCCACACTTAAGAAGTTTATTTCCTTCAAATTATGTTCATATTTTGTAGATGGTAAATCCAAGTAGGGTGTATTCCTTTGTTATTTTCTGGTTGTTTCAAATTGGATTTCCAAATTAGCAGTATCTTCACATGGACTTACACCCATAATCTTATACGATCAACAAGCCAAATTAACACAATAAAAGAATTAGGAAATGGGATTCACGAGATATCGCAAATATCACTTATTTAAATGTTGGAGAAACATCCAAACTTTTGCAAAGAATATAAATTATTCCCGCAGTGCCAAGTTTTGGAGGAGATTATCCTTCTGATAAGCCAAAGCCAAACGACATGGTAAGGATTTCATTTTCATTTAAGAATTTCAATTAAGAGGTTGGAATATACAATATAAACAATTGATTTGGAATTATTTTAGCATTTGTTGAAGTCATCTTGATGCCTTTGCAACATCTTCAGAATGAAGGTGGGCTTTGTATCCATTGCAATCTCACCATATCTTCTTATTTAGAAATTCTTGATCACCTTCACATTGAACATGTACCATGGTTTAAAATATTTGAATTTGAAAGCGCTTATGTCCCTAGACAAAATTTACTTGAGTGAGAATTTTTTGTTAGAGTTGAAACTTTCATTCAATGTGGGCGGACCCACCTATGGTTTTGTGCATGGTTTTCGCACATGTTTTTTGGATGCGATGGTTTTCGATCCATGGTATTGGATGCTTCGGCATGTATAAATATGTATTATACCATTAAAAGGAACATAATGAAAAATCAAGCTGGTAGTCCCGATTTTGGGATCCAAGGGAAAATCTCTGTGTATATGTGTTATGCTCTCGCATAGTTTATTTTATGTGTTTTAGAATTCGTATGCACATAATTTCTGTACGAGGTTAAAACCTACATTTGGTATCGGAGTTGTTTTGGCTTCAAGGGGATGCCTTTGTTGCTGAGGGGTTTCGCTTGGGCCTGTGGTAGACCCTGTTTAGTGGGAGATCTACGAGATCGATTCTGGTGGTGAAAGAAGATGGCGAGCAGTGGAAAGATAGAGATCGAGAAATTTAATGGTTATAGTTTTGAGTTGTGGAACTCAAGATGGAGGATCTGTTGGTGGATAAAGATCAGTGGATCGCAATAGATCCAGGTACTAAACCAATGGGAGTGTTCGATGAAGAATGGAAGAAGCTGGATCAGAAGGCAAAGATCACAATACGATTGTGTGTCTCAGATTCAGTATTGCTAAACGTATATGGGGAAGCTACAATGAAGGCTTTGTGGGACAATTTAGGGACTTTGTACCAATCTAAGTCTCTGGTGAATAAACTGTTCCTGCGGAAAAAGCTATATAATCTGAGGATGAAAGATGGAGACTCAGTGACAGAGAATTTGAACGCATTTAATATTGTGGTAAGTCAGTTAGCATCTGTTGATATTAAAATTTCAAATGAAGATAAGTGCATCAGTTTGTTGTGTTCTCTATAAGATTCGTGGGATAGTTTGGCTATTGCAATAGGTAGCAATGCAACTACCTTGCACTTTGATGAAATAGTCTCATCCTTGCTGACGGAGGAGATGAGATGGAAAAATATGGAGAGCCACAATGGTGATGCCTTGTCTATACAAGGACGGTCCCATAACAGAAACAAAAATAAGTCATCGAGTGGGAGATCTAAATCTAGAGGGAGATCTAAATCTCTAGGAAA
>APFE031702191.1:78287-89783 GCA_000404065.3 Pinus taeda | reverse complement strand
AAAGGTGGTGTGCTGGAAATGCGGAAAGGAAGGGCACTTCAGAAGGGAGTGTAAATCTAAAGCTCCTGATAAAGTAAAGGGATCTGATGATGCTCCTTCTGCAGAGGTGAAAACCACCTCAGATGAAGGTGGGGATGTGTACTTGGCTTCTTCAAGTACACATGTAGATCACGAGGCATGGTTGATTGACTTAGGTGCATCCTTGCACTTCACTCCCCATAGAGAGTGGTTCTGTGAGTATGAGAAATACGATGGTGATGTCTTCTTAGGGGATGATAGGAAGGATAGAATCATTGGTCGTGGAAAAGTAAAGTTGAAGTTGCAAGGTGAAAGGGTTAGAACACTTCGGAGTGTTCTGCATATTCCTACATTGGCCAGAAATTTGATTTCTGTAAGCAATCTAGATGATGCAGGTGTAAAAACAATGTTCGAGAAGGATATCTACAAAATGGTTCGGGGAGCACTGGTAGTGATGCGGGGAGTTCGAATTTGAACTCTGTACAAGCTGCAAGGCAATACTGTTATTACTGTTATTGATGGTTGCAATAGTTCAGTTGTTCCTAAAAGTGGAGCAAAAAATCTAGTGGTCTCTGGAGAGAAGGCCATGTTGTGGCATCAAAGGCTTGGACATATTGGAGAGAAGGGCCTTCAAATACTTCATGGTAAAGGTATGGTAGAAGGTATGAGTAAGAGCTCTCTGGATTTTGATTTCTATGAAAATTGTGTATATGGGAAGCAAAATCGGGTGAGTTTTCCCTCTGGTAGTAAGAGGGCGAAACAAATATTAGAACTTGTGCACAGTGATGTGTTTGGATCTGTGAAGGTTCCATCACTGGGTAAGTTTGTGTACTGTGTATCATTTATAGATGACTTCTCAAGGAATACATGGATATATTTCCTTAAGAAGAAATATGAAGCCATTGATAGGTTTAAAGAATTTAAGGCTATTGTGGAAAATCAAACAGAGAAGAAGATAAAGGTGCTGAGGACAGATAATGGTGGAGAGTTTTGCAGCAAGGAATTTGAAGAATTCTGTAAGAAGTGTGGTATAGCATGACAGAAGACTACTCCATATACACCTCAACAAAATGGAGTTGCAGAAAGAATGAATAAGACATGGATGGAAAGGGCAAGAAGCATGCTTAGTGGTGCTGGGTTCGGACAAGAATTATGGGCAGAGGCAGTGGATACTGTAGGTTACCTGGTCAACAGGTCACCTTCATCAGCATTGGAGGATAAGACTCCACAAGAGGTATGGACTAGTGAGAAACCCTCTCTTTCACATATGAGGGTATTTGGATGTGATGCATATGTACATGTTCTAAAGGAGAAACGAACCAAGTTGGATATTAAATTTGAAAAGTGCATCTTTATTGGGTATAAGGATGGTTTAAAGGGTTATAAGCTTTGGAACCTAGTCACACAAAAGGTTGTGTACAACCGAGCTATGTTGTTCAGAGAGTTAAAGATGTTATTAAACATGAAGTCCAACCAAAGGAACCTGAGAAAATAAAGTTTGAGCTTAAGGAGGAAGAATCAAAATCTACAGCAGAGGAGGAATCAAAAGATGAAGAGCCACAAACTCCAGGTGTGAGAAGATCAGTTCGAGAAAGAAGGTAGCCAGAAAGGTGTAGTCCATCTACTTTCTGTTCAAATTTTGCTTTATCTATTGCTGACGATAATCTCAGAACTGTGAAGGAAGCAGTAGATTCAGAGGATGGAAATCTCTAGAAAGAGGCCATGGTTGATGAAATGGCATCTTTGCACAAAAATGAGGCTTGGAATCTGGTGGATTTGCCAGCTGGAAGGAAACCCATTGGCAGCAAATGGGTGTTCAAAAAGTAGACAAATGCAGAAGGAAAGGTGGAGAAATACAAAGCTCGATTGGTAACAAAAGGTTATTCCCAGGTGTCGGGAATTGATTTTGGGGATATTTTTTCTCTTGTTGCCAAGGTAACTTCTATTAGATTACTTTTATCTGTTGCTGCTACTTTTGATTTTGAGGTAGAACAGATGGATGTGAAGACAACATTTCTTCGTGGGGTTTGGAAAAGGAAATATACATGAAGCAACCTGAAGGCTTTGCGGTGAAGGGTAAGAAAGAACTGGTATGCAAGTTAAAGAAGTCTTTTTATGGGTTAAAATAGTCACCAAGGATATGGTATTAGAAATTTGATACATTTATACAGGGACTTGGCTTCACTCGAAGCAAAGCAAATCACTGTGTGTATTTTAAATTAGTTGGTGACCGTGTTATTTATCTGGTCTTGTATGTAGATGATAAGTTGTTGGTTGTAATTGATAAAGAAATTATCCAGGATTTGAAGACCCAATTGTCCTCCAAATTCGACATGAAAGATCTTGGTGCTGCAAACTATATTTTGGGCACATAAATTAAAAGAGATCGGGCAAAGAGGAAGCTCTGGTTAAACCAGAGGAAGTATGTCGAGACAATACTGTAGAGGTTTAATATGCAGGATATTAAACCAGTGAAGGTTCCTATTCCTGTAGGTGTGAGGTTATCTGTTGAACAGTGTCCCAAGACACAAGAAGAGGAAGAGGACATGTCCCATGTTCCATATGCAAGTGCAGTTGGTAGCTTGATGTATGCAATGGTCTGTACTAGACCAGACATTGCACATGCAATGGGAATATTGAGCAGGTTTATGTCAAAACCAGGGAAAGAGCACTGGACAACAGTGAAGTAGGTTTTCAGGTATTTTCATGGCACTAGTGATTATGGTTTGTGCTACCAAGGAAGATCAAGATTGGATAGAATGTTGGGTATTCATGGCTTTGTTGATGCAGACTAGGTTGGAGATCTGGATCAGAGAAGATCTACAAATGGGTATGTGTTTAACCTATTTGGAGGTGCAGTCAGTTGGATGAGTAAAAAACAATTTGTAGTGGCACTATCAACTACAGAGACAGAATACATGGCAACCACTCATGCAAGTAAGGAAGCAATTTGGTTGCAGAGGTTGTGTTCAAGTATGGGGTCAGTACAGGGAGCTATAAGGATAAACTATGACAACCAAAGTGCAATTTTCTTGGCAAAGAACCTCGCATATCATTCATAGACAAAGCACATTGATGTTCAGTATCACTTTGTGAGGGATATGATAGAAGATAAAAAGGTGTTGTTGGTAATGGTGGACACTTTGAAGAATACTGCAGATGCATTGACAAAATATGTGAGCTTTGAGAAGTTCTCTTGGTGTAGAGAGACAATGGGCGTTTCAGGGCTGGAAAAATGACTAAGCTCTCTTGTGACCCCCTATGGAAAGAAAACAACAAGTGGGAGAATGTTGGGTTGTGTTATATTCTTTCCACGATTAACCCACGTAGTTAACTGGGGTGTTAAGGAGGGGGGAGGGGAGCCCCCCTTTGTTGTGCCAATTGTGTAGCAGGGGGGGTCACAGGGGGTTTGAGGTGTACCCGTAACACCACTTTATGGGGTCCCCCTGAAAATTTTGGTTTTGGACCCTATGTTAGGTTGGGCGGACCACCCTATGGTTTTTTGCATGGTTTTCGCACATGTTTTTTGGACGCGATGGTTTTCGGTCCATGGTATTGGACGCGATGGTTTTCGGTCCGTAGTATTGGATGCTTTGGCATGTATAAATATGTATTATAACATTGAAAGGAACATAATGAAAAATCACGCTGGTAGTCCCGGTTTTGGGATCCATGGGAAAATCTCTGTGTATATGTGTTTTATGTGTTATGCTCTCACATAATTTATTTTATGTGTTTTAGAATTTGTATGCAGGTAATTTCTGTACGGGGTTAAAACCTACAGGTCCCATCACAACACTTGGAAGTTTTTCTCAGGCATACAATTTTTTTGTGTAAGAAGTTGTTGCATTAAGAATGCAGATATGGTATTTGAGGAGGATTATATTCTTATGTGTCATTTCCAACTTCATTGAATTCCATTAAGGAGAAAGGAAAGATGTTAACAATGGTTGGTCATATTTTTCTATTGATAGGAAAAGATACAACCCAACAAGCATAATATATATTCATCTTTGTGCAATAATAATGCACCAAGGACATACATCATTACATATGACAAAACTCCTTACATCATTACATCATTAAAATTCCTTCTTTATTGCTTCTTAAATACACAATGCTTAATATTGGGGCACTAAATACAAAAGCAATGAAATAATGGCTTTCCTCACCTTTTTCGTGTTTTTCGTTTGTCTTTACCCTAGAGTTTTAAGTCTATAACCTATTCCCCTTTGAATTTATTGTCATTTAAATGCATTTTATTATCAACTCTTTTTTCTCTTTTAATATTGATCCAAGAGTAGGGACTAGTATGCATTCTTGTGCCTGGTTTGCATTCCCCCAACCCTGCAACATTGTCTCAACCAACGTTACAAAGGGATGCATGCTAGAGGGTAGAAATGTTCTCCCCATGATCCTAGGGTGTGGTTACTCTAAGGGAGGGATGGGGGGCATTTCCCAACGCTCCCTTTTGACCCAGGAAAAAAAAGACAAAAATAATAAAAAATTTAAACAAATTTAAACCTAATGCATAGACAATGTATATGAGAACGACAATGATTCTAATTTAGGCAGTGAAATTCCATGTTTGTTCATTAATCCTTCAAGTAAATTAATGCATAGGTAGATGAGAGGGAACCTAATGAGACGACTCGAGTTGGTTGGCCTGCCAATGAGTATCCTAGAGAACGAAAATGATTTTGATTCAGAGAGTGGCATACCCATGGTTGGTCCTTATTTCTTCATGCAATAGTTGGATACAACAAAGTCTATCGGGCAATTACCTTAAGCAATTGATGCTCATTTTTCAATTGGCATGTTCTTATATTAATTATCTTAAGAAAAAGATCTACATCTTCTAAAATTTCTAAGTATACTAAGAAATAAAAAGTGATATATAATTTGTGAAGATGCATGCCATTAGTGCATTATTATTGCACCTAGAGTAGTAGCAAGGAGCATCAACAACATTTATAGCCCAAGAGAAAGTGTCACATCTCTAATTTTAATAAATTAAATTGAAAAACATTTAAGTCCATAAAAACTAGATGGATCCAACATACTTCTATCTTAACCCTTAATCCTTTAATCACAAAGGGAATTATGTTTCTATTTATGTTGATCCTATTTGATCCTATTTATAAACCTATTTTCCACTCCATTATAGTGAGAGAAACCCAATATCAACTTACCTCAGTTATTTGGCTAAAATGCATTCCTTCTCACCTTTTTGTTTACTTATGTGAAATTTATCCCATGATAAATGGGTGAAATTACACAATTGAGGAATTTCTCATAATTATTTTTCCAAAATATTATAATTATGAGATAATATTTATTTCATAATTGAGATAATTGAGATAATTGAGAAAAAACTCATAATTGTGAAAAAGGTTTCTAGAATATGTCATTCCCAAGGAGATGAACTTGACCCACTTGTGTATGAGTTGGCTAGGGGTCCATTATTGTAGAATTTTCCTCACTTATCAAGCCCCTAGGTGTCTAGCTACATTCTTCTGGAGGATGGAATGAGCCTTTATAATCTCACCAAGAGGGAAAAGGGGAGGGATCCAAACTATAACGCGAGAGCTCTGTTGTATTGGGAGAGGAGAACATACCAAAATTTCGAGAAGAGGGTATTATTTGTTGAAGGTATATTGATGTACTTCCATTTATATGGTTAATAAAAATCTATGTTCCTTCCCCTTATATTAGTTTTGCAGTCATTTATATGTGTGATTTCTAGATTTTTTGAGTTGACTATCTTCTGCGGAAGATCTCTTGTCATCTTTGTTTAGTTGTGTTTGTGTGTAGGCTTTAGATCAAGAGTGGATGAAAGAGATCACTTTATTGGAGTGCAAGGATTCTGCATCAGGCCCAAAACCCTTCATCAACCTATGAGGAGGCAAGGTACTTGCTCATACTTTGTAGCATTAGAAATTGCATTGAGGTTGCATGCATGGCCATCTAGATTAGGAATTGATATTATATGGTCTTAGCCATTAACTAGATTCGTCTTTTACTTTCACTAGTAGTACATCAACACTAGCTTAGGCTAGGGTCTTGGAGATAGAGTGTGAGTTAACTGCTCCAAGACTTCAAAATCAACTTAGTAGCTTGCGATACGGAGTTAAATCCATTTACAGTAGTGCGGTCTGGGAAGCTCTTCTCATAAGAGGGTTAAGCATGAGGTAACACTTGGGCTAGATGGGGTGACATGACCCATTTCGCTTAGTTTCAGGTGGTGTGATATAGCAGAATCTCCATTTCGCTTAGTTTCAGGTGGTGTGATATAGCAGAATCTCCACACATACAAATGATGTCATTATCACTTGGGGAACACTTGGGAGGAAACTCTGAAGGGGGTTTTGGTCTTAGCTCCTTTTTTGGGGTTAAGTTTCCTGCCCTTACATGTGGATTTATCTTGCGACTGTCCCCCCAGGTCATGTTATTGTACGTGGTGACCATAGTGGCTTATCTTCTTAGGGCTCATACATAGGTGCAAGGTCAAGTTCATCTTCTTTGTACCTGGGACTGATATTAGTCATACTCTCTTAGTCCTCTCGGAGGGTGCCTTGCAGCTAATAAGAGAACTTGGACCAAGTTCGCAGATAAAAGGGTTGGGAAGCAAGTCACTATTATAAATGTTCCACTAGCAACTTCTTTGTATTTTTGTTTGCGTGTGTTATCTTCTAGGACATTTCTAGTGTGCGTTGTTTGGTCAGAGTCAAGAGTTTTGGACTTAGGGTGTTTGTACTAACATAATTGTACTTAAATTATAAGTTATCACCCTGACTGAATTTGTTCCTTGATGGTCATGTTGTATTCACAATTTACCTCCTAAACTAGGTGGACTTGGTACTCCTACATGAAGAGTGCCTATTAGTGCTTAAGACGTAGGCCAAAAAAGAGCCATGGACTCTATACCTGGTCCTTCTGGTACTAATTTGGTTTCTATCAAGACTTTGGCAAATGATTCTACTGCTCCTGCCAACCCACCTTTGACCGATCCATTAGGACTCGAGTTATTGAGGTTAAACCCTCACGGTTTCACACCAGCCTACACTTACGTGCCTTTGTCCGTACTTTACCGTATGTTGAAGTCTGAGATTTCCTTACCTTCTACATCAACAGTATCAACTACCATGACATCATTGGCACCTCTTAGTGTGGTTATACCCACTCCTTCATCCACACATTTTACATCTTCTTGTGGAATTCCAATGGTTTCTTCTATGACTCCTGCAAATTTCCCAAACGTTTCCATGCCCACACCACCTCCTATGCTGACCATGGTGCCTTAGCCTAGTCAACCGATAGGTTCAAGAACCTTTGCACCATATTTTTCCCAACCAACTATTCTTGTCCCTCAGATAGGCATGGTTACTTCTAGTAATATGTGGGGAGGATCACCAGTTGTCCCTGGTCAGCCTGGGGGAAACACCACTTCTAGTATGTCACAAGCCTAGTACATTTCTCTTTTTGGAGGGGTGCCACCTACCAGTACTTTTTACTAGAGGGGTTATTTTACATGGGGCAACCCGCTGCTAGTACCGTTTCTCACGCGAGTTATCCTCCTTATATCAGTCCTATTGCATAGAGTGGTCCTTTGCCTATCCCTGGGTACAACCCCATTAGCAGCCATGCTTTTGGGGGTCCTTTTCTCCCTGGCAATACTTACCCCGGGGGGCAACATCCATTTACCAGTCATGATGGTTCACAACAATCCTATGCCGGGGCGAACCCTTTTCTTCACCAGCAGGTGCATCATTATGTTGGAAATAGTACTGAGAGGGGGTGGGGTGAAGCAGTATTATTAGATCAATAATTTAATTTTCAAATTGATTTGTATATGTTACTTCAGCTAAGTGAACTAGCGTGTATACGCGACTGTACTTAAGGCAACTAGTGTATATGTAGAGAACTTTTGATTTACCCAATTTATCATGCATTGAACTTTAACTAGTATATCAAAGATTTATTAGACAGTGCAGTAAAAGAAAAATAAAGCATCACACATAAGAAACACACATGAACACTAAGATATAAGGTGGAAACCAAATGTGGGTGAAAACCACCTGCTGCTGTCGTCTCTGTCTTCTTTTAATAATAAGAAAATCTGTTTACAATTTTGTACTGGTGAAGACTTATAACAGTACGTAGGCTTCTACTTGCAGAAGGTTACAACCTTCTCTTGTTCTCCAGCTTCTACTGGAAGGGAGCTATGACCCCTTAACTCTTGTACTAGCCGATATGTTTACTAGTACGTAGGCTACGACCTTCTTTCTTCCTCCAAGGACAACGCTTCATAAATTTTCAGACTGGATCCATCAACAATATCATAACTGTAATTCAATCATCAAATACATCTGCATCAACCAATTACTTTCTGAACCAACCACAACCGAATCAATCAATCACTTTAACAACCCATCAATCTGATCATTCAGAATACTGTCACTAGAATACAGTAACTAGAACCGAAACCAAAACCTAGAACTTTGCAACAGCAAACAGAAACAACTGAAACATACTTTATAAGGTATACGCTACTTCCATGTGTCGAACCTGTGTATACACACTTTTCTGAAATCCAACCAATGTATACATATGCAAATATTAATTCATAATTCTACAACTATTTTAGACTTCAGTTATACCCAGATCATAGTATTTACAGAACAACACATGCGTCAGTATTTAGATCTAGAATAAACATGATCAAACCATATAAAGATAATTCATTTCAAGCCTTAAGATCCTGATCCATCATTAGATCTTATCCTCCATCAACCGCTAAGGTTCATCCTTGGTTCAGATTAAGCACACCATAAGCCAATAACCTGCATACTAGATCTCACATTTCGTCAAATATTTGATACTTGCACACCTGGCCTAATGATCTTCTCCTCCTTTTATAATTTTAGGCCTTTCTCAATACCATTGACCAAAACCACTTAGGAAAAAATACCTTGGACCAAATACCTAGGGTCAATACCTCAGACCAGATACCTTGAACAATACCATGGATCAAAATATCATGGACCAAATACCTTCGACCAAAAACTTAGTTTTCCAAGATATATGCGCTTTTCCTTCTATGAAAGTGCCTGTGTACGTATACGATATTTGTGTTCAGTGAACCTACATGTATACGCACCTTGGTCAAAGTGAACCTGCATATACCTCTCTTTCTTCATTCTTTGTAGTCTGATATGTAATTATTTGTTGTTAACCTGTTGTATTGTTATCTTTCATCTGAGTGAGTTTCCATCAAGGACAACACCTGTATCATAATGCCAACAATCTCCCCCTTTGGACTTGATGGCAACAACAACACCAAGTAACTCTCCCCCTTTGACATCAAGGGCAAAGGGTCATGTTCCCCCTGAGTACATGCTGAATTCTCTAATATGCTGAAATGTATTGATTGAGCTCACATGATTGAGTCCATGTTCCCCTTGAGCACTAGCAAAGTCTGCAAGAAGATTTTCTAAAAGAATAACATGACTTTATAAATCAATTATGTGACGATGACCTTCCTATCATCAATGACTCATACATCCATCTCCCAACCAAGTGGGGATATACCAAATTTGACTCATCCACCCAACCAAGTGGGGATATACCAATTGTTTATACATGACAAAAAGAAGAAATATTACATCATCCATCCCATAGTGGGGTTACAAATTAGGTCTTTTCATGACCTTGACATTAAATGATATACGTGACATTTATAATAAGGACAACCAATCTAAACAAGACCATGATAGTCATCAACAACTATCATACACCATATATGATCCTGCACCATCAGCAACATCAGGATCAACAGCCTGTATATTTCCATCATCAAAAGAGTCACCTGAATCAAAAAATTTATGCAGATCTATACCAATATCTTCTAGGATAATGCCAACAATGCATTATTAGAAGCATATGCTCCCCCTGAACCTGTGCCAGATGATCACTATCAAATCTGATTATTGCATATATCAGTAAGAAATACCAAGGCATCATCAACAATCAGATATACATCAAGTTATTAACAACTTATGAAGACCAACAAATTTCCACATGTTATCAGCATATTGTAACGATCATCAAACAGAGCAGATAATTGACAGAACCATATCAGACCCCTTTTTTCTGAGTCTGGCCCACATATACAGGACTGTGCCCACAGAAACTTGCGTATGTACGTGACTACGCTTCATGAAACTTGCGTATAACAAACTTTCTCTGAAAAATAGGATTTAACAGCAGGATGATACAACAACTACTCCCAACTTTTGTCTAACATATTCAAATGTCTCTCTGGGCAGTGGTTTAATGAATATATCAACAACCTATTATTTGGAGGGAACATACTCCAATTTAACCTTTTGTTCAAGCACATGTTCACGTAAAAAAATGATATTTGATGGGTATGTGCTTGGTCTTGGAGTGCACGACTGAATTCTTTGAAACACTGATGGCACTTGTATTATCACATAGAATGGAGATGGGTGGAGTACATGTGATCTGAATGTCTTGCAAGGTTTGCATCATCCAAAGTAGTTGTGTGCAACAAGATGCAACAACCACATATTCTGGTTCAGATGTAGATAATGCAATTGAACTTTGTTTCTTGCTGAACCAAGACTCTAACCTAGAACCCATATAGAATGCACGACCACTAGTGCTTTTTCTGTCATCAACACTTCCTACCCAATTTGCATCTGTATATGCATGAAGAGTAAGATCTATATATCTAGCATACCATAAACCAAATTTTTGTGTCCCTTAAAGATATCTGAAAATCCTTTTGGCTGCTTGAAGGTGTGATTCCTTTGGATTTTCTTGGAATCTTCCAACTATTCCTACTGCATGCATGATGTCAGGTTGGGTACCTGTTAGATAAAGCAGATTGCCAATCATGGATTTGTAAGTTGGTTGATGTACTACTGCCGATTCATCATTTGAGCTGAGACTGCATCCTATTACCATTGAGGTACATACTAGTTTAGAATCTTTCATGCCGTACTTTTTCAAGATCTGTTTGAGATATTTGGTTTGTGAAAGAAAAATACCATCTTTATTTTGTTGAACTTGTAGACCAAGAAAATATGTAATCTCACCAAGCAAGGACATTTCAAATTCTTGCTGCATTACTGAAGCAAAATTCTGACTCATGGATTCTTCATTGCTACCAACAATGATATCATCAACATAAACAACAATTATTAACAATTTATCAGTGTCAATCTTTGTATAGAGATAGCTATCTGCTGACCCCTTTGAAAAACCCTGTTGGTGGAGATATTTGTCAAGACGGTAATACCAGGCCCTTGGAGCCTATTTTAGACCATAGAGAGCCTTTATGAGTCTGCATACAAGTTTTGCATCATTTCCAAGAATGAATCCTTCTGGTTGTTCAATATAGACTTCTTCTTCTAAGTCTCCATTAAGGAAGGCAGATTTTACATCCATTTG
>APFE031702191.1:51122-77133 GCA_000404065.3 Pinus taeda | reverse complement strand
TCATCTTTATGATTTAGAAGACCTATCCAACACATTCTGGAAAAATCATCAATGAACAATATAAAGTATTCTTCTCCACGAGGTGACTTTTTCCATGATGGTCCACATAAATTAGTATGAACAAGCTTAAGAGGCTTACTAGCTGACCCTTCTTTTTCAATGAAGTGAGATCTGGTTTGCTTACCGAATTGACATGGTTTACATATTGTATTTTCAAGAATGCTAATATCTGGAAGATCACGAACAACCAGGAATCTGCATGCTTTTCTTATTTGATAAAAGCTTAGATGTCCCAATCTTTTGTGCCATAGCCAGTTTTCATCATTTTTGCTTAGATAGCAGTGTTGTTGTCCTCCGTTGTGTGTATAAGTTGTTTGGAATTCTTGTACCTTTGATCATGGTTTCTCCTGTATCAAGCTCATGAACAACACATCCGTTTGATTGAAACAACACTTCATTTCCTTGATCACACGTTTGACTGACACTCAACAGGTTATGCTTTAGACCATCTACATACAAAACATTCCCAACTTTAACCTTTTATTTCAAGAAAACATAGCCTTTACCTTTTATGGTAGCAGGAGTGTCGTTTCCAACTGAGACATTATTTTCTTTTTCTAAGGCATTATATGAGTGAAGTTTTTCTTTGTCACCTGTCATGTGTTTTGAGCATCCATTGTCGATGTACCACTAATTTTCTTGTCCTTCTGCATACAAGGCTATACCACATCTTTCTATTTGAGGTTCTTTCCTTCTCCATATTTTAGGATTTAATGGAGTTTGCTCCTTTTGAGATATTTGACAAAATTTACTCCTGCATTCAAATTCTTCATGGCCAAAGTTGTTACAGATTGAGCATTCTATTTCATTTTCAAGAAGAGAAAAGTTATTATAGGAACTTTTCTTGATCCTTGTCGCATTCCTTCGATTTCGTGCTTCTCTAGTCATGATGGTTTTGTAAGCAACACATTGAGTAGCTCTGTGTCCAAAATTATGACATGAGAAACATTGACCATTAAATAAGTTCTTGCGAGTATTGAATCTATTGACCTGGTGATTGTAGTTTCTATTTTTTTGAGACAAAGTTCGGTTGCTATGTATTAATCTGAAAAGTAAAAAGAGGCAGTTTACCATACATATGATGCTTCCTGAGCATTTTGAATCCAAGGAATTACAAAAAGGTTCCTTTCCTTGATTCTTACTTTTGTTTTCTTGCCTCTAAGACTACTTATACTACTGTAGATTCGAACATACTGCAGGCCCCAAAATTTGCATATGCACACCATAGCTAATCTATGTCTATATGGCTTATCTTTCTTGCTGTAGATCCTTCTGGATCAAGATCTGGTTCGATTTGCTTTGCACTGGAAGAGGATGTTGCATCTTTGAACTTCTTTTCCATCATAAACTTGAGGATGGATATATTTTCTTCAGCATGGCTACATCTGTTGCTTAAGTTGCTAAACTGTTCATGCAGGGAGTGAACTCTGTGTAAGAAGAGGTTCATCTCAGCTCTGTATTTCTCATGGATTATTTTACACTGTTCTTCAAGCCTTGCTTCAAGGCTGCGGACTTGTTCTTCCAGAGCTTTCTACTGTGCTCGCACCTCATCAAACTCTGCTTGTAGATCCCTGCAGTGGAAACACTGTTCTTGACGCGCCATTGGGGCTGGGAGGTGCCTGTAGGCTCTGTTCACTCTCTTATCTCACGGTCTCTGGATCTTGCTGCTGCTGAGAGCCACCGGTCGTGCTAGAACTGCGCCTCTAAAGAAATTGCTTGGGCTGTCTCGGAAGACTTGAGTGGAGATTACTACTGGTCTGCTCTCGAAACTGTGAGCTCGGATTTTCCCTGTGAGAAGATGAGACATGAGCTCCGAGTCATAAATAGGAATTTGCGGTTGATGAAAGCGGGAGAGAGGACTGCTCTTCCCGAGGCTCCTCTGCTTCGTCCAATGCGAATCTAGGTCATGGACAGTGCTCTGGTTGGCGGGACGATTTCCTGCTACTTGCTGCCTGGCTCCCGTGATCTGAATGGATCCCCTGATTTTTATTCTGGTGCAAATCCGATCCACCTTGCTTGAGCTGTCCCCTGTTCTGCTGATATGCCTGCAGTCGTAGATTTTGTTGACTGCAGTTCCCCGTGCGAAGACTGGCTGCGTGACTCTCATGGCAGCGGTTGGAAGGTTGAGCTGTTATTACAGCTAAGACTGCCCTTGGGACGATCACAGGCCTTGCTGGCGCATTTGTCAGCTTTCTTATTTAGCCCACGAAGGATATGATAGTAGTGGACTTCCTCCAACAATCCGTGGAGGATCTGGTTTCTGCTGTTGATTTGCTGCAGAAGAATGTTTGGCGTGCTCTGCTTTTGCGCCATGAGCCTAATAATAATTGCTGAGTCGCCAAATACCATTGCTCTCTTAATTCCTACCTTGATCAGCTGGGAAAGACCTTGATACAAAGCCAGTCCCTCTGCCCTGTTGTTGGATAGTTCTCCCAGCCCCCACTCAAATTGGAGAATTGTCTCACCATTGGCGTTGCAGATGAGACCCCCAGCGCCTGCTAGGCCTGGATTTGATTTTGAGGCGCCATCGAAGAACATGTAAAATTTATTGCAGTTGCTCAACCAGAGAGCAAATTCCTCTTCCTTGAACCTTAGCTTCCAAACGCTGCTTGTCTCTTTCAGCTGTGGATTTCCTTGTTTTGTTGTCTGGGTGTTGAGTGTGTTTCCTTGGGCATAGCTGATCAAATTTCTTTCTTCAATGCTGTAATTGGTGACCTCGATCTTACCTTGAGTGTGAGCTATGATTGCCTCCACCGCTAAATTTTTTGCCTTGTGACACATGATTCTTGTATTACGTCTTTTGTCTTGGAAAACTTTTTTGTTTCTAGCCAGCCAGATGCGCCAGACAAGAGTTAGAGGTATAGCATTCCATATCCTTTGCGTTAATTTTCTCTTCTTTTCCTTCCATGGGCAATGTTTCCTCCAATTGTGGACAGTTTCTGCAATGGTTGCCTTTGGTTCCCATGTGACTCCCCCGATTGAGGCCATTTGTTTCCAACAATCATCAGCTATCCGGCAGTCGATAAACAGATGTTGTATCGTTTCTTCTGCTTGACAGCAGTTTGGGCACCTGGACGGTCCCATAATACCCCGTTTCTTTAAGTTTTTTGCTGTTAGAATCTTCCCTTTCAGGAGAAGCCAGAAGAAGAATTTGACTTTAGGAGGAGCTTCAGCTCTCCAGACCAGCTTCCAATGACTCCATATGGCCTGTGGAAAAGTGTTATCACATAGATATTGATACCCAGCTTTGACAGTGTATTGAGTTCCCATGGGATCCCATCTGAAACCATCTTGCTTGCCTCTTTGAGTTGGTGCTTTACTGTGCAGGTGGTTCTTTAGGGCCGCGATGCTTGGCTCTAGCTCTCTGGGGTATCTCGGGAATTTCCAATCAGCCCATGCTTGGGAATGACTTTCCCACTGCGATATTTGAGCTAAGCTCCATATGCCGTTGTCAGTGAGCCAACTTATGGCTGGGGTTACCTCCAAGTTTGATCCAATAGGGGTCTGTCCTAAGATTCTTTCAGTGGAAAACTTGATGCTGTTCCCCTCTCCTGGAACCTTTGATATGTTTTGAGTCATAAAGGGTATGGCTTTCTTGCAAAGCTTCCATATTTTTGTGCTTTCTCTATTGGGGATATTGGTGTCCAAGAGTTGATGTCTTGAGCTGTTCAGGTATTTAGCCTCTAGAACCGTCTTCCACCAGGCTGTGGCCCCTGAAATCAATCTCCAAATTATTTTAGCTCCAAGGGCTAAGTTCAGCATTTTTGGAGATCTTATTCCAAGTCCTCCTTTTTCATTAGGTTGAATGACACTCTTCCAGCTAACCAAATTGATTTTTTTTTTCTCCGTTTTCCCTCCTTGCCAAAGAAAGTGCCTAAGCGCTCTTTCCATTTTTTGATGAAAAGTCATAAGGGCTTGATGTAAGGAGAAACAATAGATGGGAAGAGAGGTCAGACCAAATTTTAGAAGGACAAGACGCCCAACTGGGTTCAGCCACATAGATCCCCATTGCTGGATTTTCCTCTGAATTTTATCAAGGATTTCATTCCATGTGTCGGCCTTCAAAGGACCCATACTCACCGGCATTCCTAGGTATGTAAAGTGGCTCCAGTTTAACTTGTATGAGACTCCTAGAGTGCTGGCAATGCTGTGAATGGTGAGATTTGATACATTCCATCCGTATATGCAACTTTTTACCTGACTGATCTTCCCTCCAGAATAATCAATGAATTGGTCCAGAATCTTCTTGAAGCGCCTTGCAATAGTGATGGATGCTCCTCCCATCAAGAGGGTGTCATCTACAAATTGTGAGTGATTAATGTTCTTTGTGCCTTGCTCAATTTTGATGCCAGTGATGAGACCAGTTCTTCGATTGAAATCCAAGGCTTTGCTTAAAGACTCCGCCATGAGGATAAATAAGTAGGGAGACAAGGGGCAGCCTTGCCTAAGGCCTCTAGAGGATTGGAAAGCAGCGCAGGGTCTGCCGTTGATAAGAGGGGATATCCAGGGGTTCGATATGTAGGCTTTGATCATATTAGTAAAGGAGGGATCGAATCCCATTTTATGAAGCACTGCAAACAGAAAGGTGTGTCTAACCCTATCGAAGGCGTTGGCAAGATCTAGTTTTAGGACAAAACCTTTCTCCTTTCGACTTATGCTTGATTGGATGGCCTCTTGCACAATAAGAATGGAGTCTGTTATGTGCCTATTAGGAAGAAAGCCTCCTTGGTTTTTAGAGATCAAAGAGGATAGGTGGGGCTTGAGTCTAGATGACAGGATTTTTGTAATTATTTTGTATGCTGAATTACATAATGATATGGGTCGGAATCTAGAGAATGTGGAAGGCCTGTTCTCTTTTGGGAATAAGGCTAGATATGTTGAGTTGGTGAATCCCCCCAATTTGCCTTTCCTTAGAACCCAACGTATCATATTTAGAAGATCTTTTTTAATCATCTGCCAGTATTCTCTGTAGAAACTAATTGGAAACCCATCAGGCCCAGGGGCTTTATCTGGGTGAAGACTCCAGATTGCTCTTTGGACTTCTTCTTCTTCTACTTCAAGCGTGAGCCTGCTATTTGTTTCTTGGGTGACTTCTTTGGGCATGTACTGGAGCAAAGCTGAATAATCCTCTCCACTTTTATCCCCAGTCAGGAGATTTTTGAAGTGTTTGGTGGCTGCTTCCTTTATGGTATCCTGAGTGGTGTAACTGTTCCCCTCACTGTCTTTAATTGAACTCACTATGTTTCTGGCCTTTCTAACGGTAGCCTGCTTGTGGAAATAAGATGTATTTTTATCTCCCTCACGTAGCCATAACTGTCTTGATTTTAGCCTCCATTTAGCCTCTTCATCCCTTAGTGTTTGGCTCAGCTGGGAGTAGAGATTTTTTTCACTCTCTTTGTCTTGCTGTGTGAGCCCAACGACTTCGATCTTTTTCTGCAGCTCTTTGAGATCTTTCTTGATGAGCTTTTTGCTCAACTCAGGCTCCTGGAATTTGGCCTTTGCCTAGTTTTTTAGAGCCTGTCTGGTTCTCTTCATCTTAGTCTCCCAAATAAAAGTCGGGGAGCCTTCCACGTGTTGGGTCCAGGCCTGCCACACCGCATTTCTAGCTTCAGGGAGTCGATTCCATAGAGAACAATATTTAAAGGGGAGAGGACTGAGCTGGCAATGTTTGAGGAGAGTGAGCGTTATTGGATAATGGTCAGAGGCAGAGTTGTTGAGGATATTCGAATGGCCAGTGGCGAAGGTGGATAGGTAAGAGATATTTATGAGGAAACGGTCAATCCGCCTGTTGCTCCATAATATTTCCAGCTCCTAGACGCCTGTTGCTCCAGGTATACATGCGATTCTTAGGCCTTCTATCAACCAATTCTTGCTCCTGAATAATGTGCTCGAGACGATTTCTGAAGGGGTCTGCACTGAAGGTTCCCCCTCTTTTCTCATTGGCGTGAAGTACCAGATTTAAATCCCCTGCAAGAATGAGGTTGTTGTCTTGGTCTTCTTCTATATTTGTCTCCAGCGTGCTCCAGCATGCTTCTTTCTCTTTGTAATGGTTCAGAGAGTAAATGTTGTATATTCTAACTATTGCTCCATCCTCCTTGCTTTCTAGATTAACACTGATCCAGTTCTGGTTTATTTTGGTGGAGTTGCAGCTCCATTTGCTATTGTACCACATTGTTAGGATGCCACCAGAGGCTCCTCTTGCTTCACTGGCGCAACCACTGTATTGGTTTTGCTGGCTGATGACCCTGTTAACTTCAGATTGATCTTGCTTTGTCTCTTGGATAAGGATGATTTCAGGCTTTTCACTTTGGATTAGATCCTTGAGGGCTGCTATCTTGGAGGGGTGCCCTAGTCCCCTACTGTTCCATGATAGCATTTTCATCATGATTTACTGGTTGCATGGAGAGGTGCTCGCCTCTCTTTTCCTTTGTTATTATTTTCTTTATCTGAGTGGCCAAGAATGAAGGATTCAATAGGGGTCTGAGATCCCATGGCAATGTCTTTCTGTGCGCTTTCTTCCCTATGTTGTTTAGCAGATTTTCTGCCAGGCCCATGTTTTTTGGGTATATCACTGGGCCCTCCATGATCCTTTGAAGAGCTTCTGGTGACTCTAGCCAAGAGGGTGTCAGGGGAGGGCTGGGAGATGTGAGGGGAAGAAGGGTGAAGGGGAAAATCAGAGGGGGGAGGATCTGGCTCGGTTTCTTCCACAGAGAGGGCCGCGAATGGATTAAAAGATGGAGGAATGGGTGGATCCGAAGGTCGGGGGGATGATGGGGGAGGATGAGGAGAAGACTGATGGGAGGAAGAAGGAGGGGGCTGATGGGATAGGTGGAAATGGATGGGGTTCTGAAGGGGAGGCTCTAGGGCTTCAGAGTCTGTCGGTTTCAGGGGCGGAGAGGATTTTTTTCTTTTAACGGTTTCCCATTTCCCTTCTTGCTCTTTTGATTCTACATTTATGATTTTAGTGCATCTATTTGCAAAATGTCCGTATTCGTGACATACCTTGCACTTGAAGGGTATCTGTTCGTAGTCCAGCTGCTGTATGTGGCTCCAATCGTCGACTTTCAGTTTGATTGCTTCCGGCAGTCCACGTCCCAGGTCTACTTCTACACAGATCCGCGCACAGGCCTGCATGTTGTCTTTAGGTTCGCTGCGATCTATGTACTTTCCGACCGCGTTTCCTATTGCTTTGATCGAATCATCGCCCCAGCAGTGAAGAAGGAGGTGGGGCAACCTGACCCAGACTGGAACTGCACTTGGTATATCAAGTCCTGGATCGAAATCCGGGGTCCATTTGTTGAGATAGAGACCCCTGGAGTCCATGAAGTAAGGCCTGTTTCTGAAGATTAGGTTCTTGTCTTCCTTTGTCTCGAAGTGAAAGGTGAAATATCCTCTGCCACAGAATCGGATGGATATTTTGCCTTGGATCTTGTCAGCCCAGTTTCGTTCAACCCACCTTTGTACTGTTTTGGGCGAGGGCCATAGTCCTGTAAATTTCCCGATTAATCCTTTCTCTGCTAATGAAATGGCTGCCTTGCGAGGAATGGTCAGAGGCAAATGAACTTCTTGTAAGATGTCTAGCTTCTTCACAAATTTAGATGCAGTAGGTTTGGGTCTTTGTTGAGGGAGCGATTTGATCAGATTAGAGAAGGCGTGCTGGAGCTGAAGCTCCGGATCCCCGCCAGGCGGATTCGGAGGGTCCATGGTGCTGGATGCTCGAAGCTGAAGCAGGCAGGGACGAGGGCGGCAGGCTCAGGCGCGCGCGCGTGCACAGCAGCAGCAATGAAGTATTGTAGTTTCTATTGATATTCATCTTTGAAGCAAATTGAGTATGATTTACCTGAGGTTGGTTGTGGCTTCTATTCATCCTTGAAGCAAGTTGAGCCTGATTTACCTGGTGATCTGCTTTATTCCTTTGTTGACAATTGTCATACTGTTCATTGTTATTTGTTGCATCAAGATAGCTTTTAGTGGAGGTCAATGGCTTTTGTGATTGAGATGCTTCTTCAATATATCCAAGACCTGTCTTTATCAGAGGAGAACGTTGCACTTTGCTAATTTCATTTAAGGTTTCTGATCCTTTAGCAAATCTAAGATTGAGAGATTTTGTTTTCTCAAGATCATTTCTTAGACCCACAATTTCACATTCTAGTTTTTCATTGTGTTTTTCTCTTTCAGCAAGTTGGTATGTCAAGGTATCTATAATCATATTCTTTTCTTCTAAATAGATTTTGAGTTGAGATATTTCTTCATGAAGGTCATCTTTTTCTAAAGCATCCAAAAAATTATCATCTTCATAAGCCATTAGAAGTCTATAGTCATTACTAGTTTCATCTTCATCACTATTTGATAAACCATCGCTATCTTCATGAGTATAGTAACTCTTTTTACTTACACTTCGTTTTCTATTCCATTTTATAGATTCCTTCCCTTTATCATATTTATCTTTATGAGGAAATTTGGAAGCATAATGATCGACTCTACCACAAGTAAAACATTCAAAAGGTAGTTTACCTCTAAATCTTCCGGAACCCCGTTGAAGCTTCTTGACAAAGTTTACTTCATCTTCTTCTTCTGAAATATGTCCCGATTCATTGAGTTCTTCCTTTCCTTTTGCTGAATCTTTAAATGCGACTTCTCTCATATCTAATGGGCCTCCTTTTCTCATCTAAAAGGCAGTTAAGATCCCGTGAAGCTGTCTCATAGTGATAGTATGTAGATCCTGTTTTTCTTCTATGACAGATACTTTTGATTCAAATTTAACAGACAATGATCTTAAAACTTTCTCAACTAAGGTAACTTCCTTTATCTCTTCACCCAGATTCTTCATGCAATTAACAACCTCATCTATACGTAAGAAGTAACTAACTATACTTTCATCATTGTGTATCTTAAGAGTTTCGTATTGAATTCTGAGAGTTTTCAGTTTAACACGTTTTACCTGAGAGTCTCCTTCGTAGCTTAGAACGATTTTGTCCCATATTTCTTTGGCTGATTTTAGTTGCATAACTTTGACAAACTTTGATTGTGGCAGACTTCCCAATGGAGTATTGAGAACCCTGGCATTGGTTTCATATTGCTTTTTACCTGCCATATTTGTAGGAATTGCTGATGGAAATGTACATCCTCCTTCCACAAGTTCCCAGACATCTGTTCCAAGTGATTGTAGATAGGTTGTGGTTCTTATCTTCCAATAAACAAAGTTGCTCCCATCAATATTGGCGATCTGATGGATCCCATGCTTTCTTAATTACTCATGATGATGGATCTCCCTTCAAGCGATCAAGCTTCTTCTGAAGGACCTGCTCTGATACCAATTGTTGGAAATAATACTGAGAGAGGGGGTGAATCAATATTATCAGATCAATAATTTAATTTTCAAACTGATTTGTATATGCTACTTCAACTAAGTGAACTAGCATGCATACGCGACTGTACTTAAGGCAACTAGTGTATATGGAGAGAACTTTTGATTTACCCAATTTATCATGCATTGAACTTTAACCAGTATATCGAAGATTTATTAGATAGTGCAGTAAAAGTAGAACAAAGCATCACACATAAGAAACACACATGAACACCAAGATATAAGGTGGAAACCCAATGTGGGTGAAAACCACTTGCTGTTATCGTCTCTGTCTTCTTTTAATAATAAGAAAATATGTTTACAATTTTGTATTGGTGCAGACATATACCAGTACGCAGGCTTCTACCCGCAGAAGATTACAAGCTTCTCTCATTCTCCAACTTCTACTGGAAGGGAGCTACAACCCCTAACTCTTGTACTAGCCGATATGTTTACTAGTATGTAGGTTGTGACCTATAGAAGGCTATGACCTTCTTTATTCTTCCAAGGACCACGTTTCATAAATTTTCAGACTGTTTCCATCAACAAGATCATAACTGTAATTCAATCATAAAATACATCTGCATCAACCAATTAATTTTGGAACCAACTACAACTGAATCAATCAATCACTTTGACAACCCATCAATCTGATCATTCAAAATACTATCACCAGAATACAGTAACCATAACCCAAACTAGAACCCAGACCAGAACCCAGAACTCTGCAACAACAAACAGAAATAATTGAAACATACTTTATAAGGTATACACTACTTCCATGTGTCGAACCTCCGTGTATATGCGCTTTTCTCAAAGCCAACCAACGTATACATCTGCAAATATTAATTCATAATTCTGCAGCCATTTCAGATTTGAGTTATACCCAAATCATAGTATTTATAGAACAACACATGCATCAGTATTCAAATCTAGAATAAACATGATCAAACCATATAAAAATAGTTCATTTTAATCCTTAAGATCTCGATCCATCATTAGATCTTATCCTCCATCAACCACTAAGGTTCATCCCTGGTTCAGATCAAGCATAGCACCATAAGCCAATAACCTGCATACTAGATCTCACACTTCATCAGATATTCGATACTTGCACACTTGGCCTAATGATATTCTCCTCCTTTTATAGTTTTAGGCCTTTATCAATACCATGGACCAAAACCACTTAGGACCAATACCTTGGACCAAAACCACTTAGGACCAATACCTTGGACCAAATACCTAGGGTCAATACCTCGACCAAATACCTTGGACCAATACCATGGATCAAAATACCATGGACCAAATACCTTGGACCAAAAACTTAGTTTTCCAAGATATATGCGCTTTTCCTTAAGTGAAAGTGCGTGTGTACGTATACGCTACTTGTGTTCAGTGAACCTGCGTATACCTATCTTTCTTAATTCTTTGTAGTTTGATATGTAATTCTTTGCTGTTAACCTGCTGTACTATGATCTTTCATTTGAGTGAGTTTCCATCGAGGACAACACCTGTATCATAATGCCAACACATTCCACTTCTTATATGGGGGAACCACATGGTTTTTTAGTGGATTCTACCGCCTATGACCCATTTAGTCAGCTTCAAAATCCTTTCTTATCTTCTCTCAATTTACCGGATTTGGAAAAAATAACTAATGAACCCATCCATCATGATCCCTAGTGGCCACCCATGCGTGCCAAATTACCATTTGATATTCCAAAGTTTGAAGGAAATCGTGGAGAGAATCCATCCATGCATATTACCACTTATCATTTATGGTGTTCATCCAATTATTTGGTGGATGATTATGTTAAACTTCACTTATTCCAACATAACTTGGCTAGGGATGACACAAAGTGGTACATTGAGTTAGATACCGTATCCTACGATGAATTTTCCTCCTTTTCTCAAACTTTCCTGACACATTTCCAGTTACCCACTCGATATGATATCAACTCTGACCTCTTGTCTAATTTCAAGAAAGACGTTGCCATGTTAATCTTTGATCATATTCATGAGTGGCATCGTTGCAAGCGGTTAGTTAGAACCAAGTTACCTGATGATATCTTACATAAATGGTTCATTAGATCTCTTCAACCTTAGATTGCAAAGGATATGTCTATGTTTCAAGATGTTACCGAGGAATAAGCTATTTTAGCTACCCAACAGTTGGATCTCATCTATTCACAGTTGGGTACACTTTATGAAGTATTTCCTAACGCCCCTAGGCCTTCCGTTGACCCTACCAATCCTGTTCTTGGCCCACATGTTGATGGCGTGATTGCGTCTGTTTCTGATGCCATGAGCCAACTTTTTGCCCAACTTGGGCAAATGGTTGTTACATATAAAGCCCCAACAAGTGTGTCTGGCTTTGCTAAAGCACTGCTTCCTGAGCAGTCCACCAAAGTTCTCACGGTGATGTCCACTCAACCAAAGAACGACCAACAAATCAATGATAAAAAGAGTAATAAGATAAATAAACAAAAGAATCAAAATTCTCAGGAATCTCAACCCAACCCTCAGAGTTAGGGAGAAGGCACTAGTGAACGTCGCCGTAAAATCAAGTTCCCCTGTAAAATTTGTCAAGGTGACCACCTTACTCACGAATTCCCTCGAATGGCTGAAGTCCATAGGCTTCTTTCACCACCATCTACTCAACAACTTGTCATTTTGACTCATCCATTTCCTATACAACTCCAACAACAGATGGTTTCTCAACCTTCTTGACCTCTGCAAGGGGAAAACGAGGGGTCATCTTCCCATCCTTAATTTGTCTTCATGTGCAAGGAAGATGTCAATGTGACTATGCGAGCCAAGTCTTATGATGTTCTTGGGTCGAGTTCCCCCTCTAAGGATTCATCTTCTCCACCTACCTCCACTGGAACTCTCACTTTCGATGAGCCCGTGGAACCCGTCTATTACCCTCCCAAGGATGTTATTTGGAAGTCAACACACAATCCTTCTACCAAGGCTTCTCAGCACTACAATATTGTTGAATATCTAGCCCATGCTCCTTGTGTCATGTCTGCCTTGGAGGTCTTTCAAATATGTCCTTAGCAACACAAAGCCTTGTTGTCTGCCGTTGGTGGGGTTGATCCCTCTGACTCTAATCTCATCACTTTTAATGCCGACAAAGCTTCTCCTCACCTTTCCCATCATATTTCTTTTCAAATCATAGTGCGGATTTTTAATAGGAATATTCATCACACTTTGGTGGATGAAGGATTTTCCACATGTGTTATGTATGTATCCCGGTAGAAGGCTCTTGGATCTCCGATGCTTTCCATGTCAAACGTCAATATCCAAGCTTTTGACAGACAAAACTTTGTACTAGAGGGGGTTCCTTCGAATTTTTCCATCGAGTTAGGGGGGAAATTTTCCATGTTGATGTCGAGGTTGTTGACGCCACGTTAGAATAAAACCTAATTCTTGGACATAGTTGGTTTTTGAAATGACTGTAGTCGTCTAGTCTGTTTTATCTACTTTGCTTTCCTCATGAAGGAAAGATATTCACTATCAATCAACTTGATTTTTGCATGCCATCTGCTCATATTTCCACCACTGTGATGTAGCGCTCTAGCCATAGGTATTCACAAAAACAATAAAACTAAATTGAAGCTCACACCAAGCATATGCACATAAAAATATTTTGCAAACGATTAATTAATCAAGAAAATATCTACTGGAGAAATCATGGCCCAATGATTGGCCTCTCATTCTTCACACTCACACTTCTACATACATTTCTACATCTTACATCCCTCATAGGCTCCTCTTAATTTATACAAATGGATTTGAACCAAAATAGCTTCTAGAGCCTTAGCAAACTCCCAAAATATCTCTCTTGATCCCTAACATCTCTCATCTTATCTCTTATCCCTAGATAAAATCTAACTAATCCATAATCTTCTCAAACCTTCCACAATACTTCCGAATCTTCTCCTATTTACAATAATAATCATTCTCTCCTAAACACTATTAAAAAAAATACATTAATTAATTAAATCCTACTAACTCCTCTAGTAAACGAATGACCCAGGTTAGATGCTCCTTTATTAGACTCCCCAGGTAAAAGAGAATCATCGTCTCTTGACCATTAATCTTCAATAGATGATAATACTACTCCTCGATCCCAAGCTTTGGTCTGTCGCTGATCAATTATTTTGTCATATTCTTGATGTTCTGTGGTTTTCTTTTTCATCTTCTAGGCTTCCAAACTTTATGCTGTAGTTGTCCTCCCTTTTTTCTGATGTATACTTGTGCAGTCAGATGTATCTTGTTGTTATCCCTGCTTTATCTTTGTTCAATGGACATATTTTGAGATTCTTTCAACATCAACTTCTTCATTTTTTCAATTTCGATATCTAACTTGTCTTTTGGTTGGTGTACATTATTGTTTGTTTGATGAAATTTGTTATCCATCTCTATATTTCTGCTGTGCCAGATTTGTTGATTTGAAGGCCTATTGTAATCCACCAGAATTTCCTCTCGCTTCGGATTATCCAACCATTCTTCTAGGAACTTTAGTTCTGCTGCAATATATTTCATGTTGACATTTGACCCATTTATTTGATGATCATTTTCCATTTCATCAACAACTTCTATAATTTGTCCATCTTTAACATCCTTAGGTTTCATTTCTTTATCAATTTGTTTTTCATCAATATTAGCAACATATCCTGCATCAACAAACCAATTGTCAGATTTAAAATCAACATAGTTTTTATCTTCCCAATTTGTGGCGCCCACACTCACATCACCATCATTGTCACGAAGCAATGATCCTTGCTCTGGTTTGTAAATGTATATATTTTTGTGGAGTTTCTATGCTTCTAAAATTTTCAGTTTATGTTTCTGTCTTCTCTCCATCAATTGTTGGATTGTACATTTAACTGTTCTCTTTATTGCCCATCTGTGTCTCTGTCTTTGTAATAGCTCTAGCAACACGTCAAGTCGTACCTTTAATTCGTCAATCTCTTTCTCTTCATCAACAATGCCAATTTCTATGGCATTATCATGGCCTTTTTCTGGAATCTACATCTTCTATCTGAACTTCACCTTGTTCATTGTAACCTGCAATTGAATCACTTTACCAAGTTAACTCCTCTGAACTTGGTCAACGGTTCACTTCACTTGAACCTTGTTTCCGAGGAATCCTTTGCTCCTTTTTACTACAAACAACAATTGCAATAACTCTTCACATTGTATTTACAATTACCAAACTTTTTGGGTGTTAGGCTCTGTCGATCATGCACCCATTACAATCAATGACACTTTTGACTTGATTCTAAATTTCCTTTTCACTCCAGACTTTTACATCAATTCTGCATTAATGGACCTTGGGTGTCGAGTATGACTGAAAATGCACCCTTTTATATTCAATACTTTTGACTCTCAAATTCACTTGTAGTTTAACCCATTACATAAAAAATCTCAAAAAATTCCATGACTTTCTTTTATTATGTTTCTTTAACATAACTCTTTTTACAAGCCACTTAAACCCCTCACTTTAACAAAGCTACTCATCACTTTTTAATAGTAATTAAGACCTTAACAAATTCATATTACTTACTAAACCTTTCTAAACTCTCTTTAATAATACTGAGGTCCAAAAGACATCTCCTTAGAATCTTCACCCCTTAAAGCAAATTGATTTCACATTACAATTTCGTTTCCCTTAAATTCTAAAAATATATAAAAATTACTCCCAAAAGTCTTATTATAACTCTCATACTCTTATTACTCCACACACATAACTTTTCCCTTATCCCTCGATAAAAAAATTAATGAAAAGTGATAATATCACTCATTCATTTTAAACTTTAGTTAAAAAATCAATTTAATGACTTTTATGAAGTTACTTTATGAAAAGTGCATTTGCATTCCAACGAAGGCACAATACATCGTGTAATTCGTTGGAAAAATTCGCACCACATTATTTAGCAGAGGTTTGTTTCAGAATCTTAGAGTTGTCTATATTGGCTCCATCACGTTTTCACCACGAATGCTACTTACAGGTAGATTATGTGCATTCTCATCCAACTACTTTGTCCACAAGGTGGAGTTTTTTGGTTAAAGCAACAAATTTCCAAACTATGAATTCCTTAACTTGATTCAGCGCTCGCTCCTTCTGGCTATATCTAATTTTATGCAGCAAGTATAACCACGCAGTTCATTCAAGTGCTATCTCCTCGCGGGTTCTGTACTACAGCTATCTCTTTTACAAAGAGCTGCCTTCCAACGATGTACCTTCCACGCTCAGTGCTCTACTCAATGTTCAACAAATTTATGCACATGCTTCGATATCTTGGAAACACACTTCAACTAACTTCACAAAAGCTTCGATAGCTTAGCAACGCACTTCTGGACTAGTTGAGGATATGTGTCAACACACCTCCTTTCTGCGCGTATTTACCATGGCACAACAGGTGAGGATATGTGATGCAATCGATATTAGTCTGTCTAACTCGACTGCAACCTCTGAGTAGATCGAATTCTCCAACGATAAATCCACTGTTATGACAGTGATTCTGTGCGACTTTATATTGCACAGATAACAAATAATACAACATATCATTTTATCTTCATACATTTCTCTCACAACTAATGCACATTCTCAATTTTGAGATGCCATGTCTGCAGCAAACAAAACCACGATCACTGGTAGAAATCTTTATGCACAAAACCTTGCTCCAATAATTTTGCCTTGTTCTCTCTCCAGTTTATTTTAAGGAAGAATAAATGTGTGCAAAATTTGACACACAGACTTCATGCACAAGCTCGACTCAATTTTACAATCTCCAGGTCAGTAAATTCTGGTACTTTTTCTCCAGCATGCAGTTAGCGGCCTTCTTCAACAACCCTCGAATCACGATGCATCAATGTTCACGGATACCTAGCGCTGAATGCTTCCTTTCTACACATTCACACACAAATTACAACCTCACACAACGCTCAATATGAATGTGGCAGCATCTCAAGCCTAAGCCAAGTTCTCATACCAAAAACCAAAAATTGATGCAACGCTCTAACCATAGGTCTTCACAAAAACAATAAAACTAAATTGAATATCACACCAAGCATATGCACATAAAAATATTTTGCAAATGATCAATTAATCAAGAAAATATCTATAAGAGAAATCATGGCCCAATGATTGGCCTCTCATTCTTCACACTCACACTTCTACATACATTTCTACATCTTACATGCCTCATAGGCTCTCGTCAATTTATACAAATGGATCTGAACCAAAATAGGTTCTAGAGCCTCAACAAACTCCCAAAATATCTCTCTTGATCCCTCACATCTCTCATATTATCTCTTATCCCTAGATAAAAGCTAACTAATCCATAATCTTCTCAAACCTTCCACAATACTCTCGAATCTGCTCCTATCTACAATAATAATCATTCTCCTAAAAACTATTTAAAAATACATTAATTAGCTAAATCCTACTAACTCCTCTAGTAAATGATTGACCTAGGTTAGATGCTCCTACATCACATTGGGAATTCTGTACCACTTGTAGGAGATCACCAAAGTTAGGCTCTTCAAAAGTTCCACCCTTATGGGGGTTTTTCCTCAACTCCCTCCACCCGACACTCCTTCTACTTCTACCGTAGCTCCTATGCATATGATCTCTTCTGGCACCTATGGACCCCATAGACCTCCTGGTCCTTGGGTTGTACTACCTGATTCTATGGAAGTTGATCAAGTTAGTGAGTACCTTCTGCCACCTCTTGTGGAAGAGATTGCCTCCTTGGCAGTCCCATAAGTACCTCCCGACGCTAGTCAGAATCTCCATCCCAATATGGAATATGATCCAATTCTTTTGCCCACATGGGCTGCCCCTCCGCTTGTTCCACATGACTCCCTTGACAATGAGCCTCTTTGGTTAGTCAACTTGGAGTTCACGGATCTACCCACTGATCATCATAGGGAGGTTATGCCTCTTTCTACCTCTATTATCTTCAATTTGGAAAACGTGGAGCTCAAAATATAAAATCTTGAATCGACCCAAGGGACATCTTGTCAACCCTCCTTGGAAGTGCCACCCATGGACCGAGTCAAGTCTTTGGATTCTACTATCAAACTTACCAATGAGTTACCCACTTCCTTACCACCTATTGATGAGCATCTTGTACCCCCTTTATGTCTTGGTCCTCCCTTATGTCCTCAAGTTAATTTTGAGAGTGTGACTATGTTAGAATGTCCCTGGCATGGTCAACCTTTTTGGATTGGGTAGTTTGACTTCCTTTGGCATGGCCCCACACTAGTAAGCCATATGGTTCCCTCACCACTTGTTGATGAGCGTCTTGTACCCCTTTTATGTCGTGATCCTCCTTTATGTCCTCACATTAATTTCGCAGGTGCAACTATGTTTGAATGCCCTTGGCATTATCAACCTTTCTAGATTGTGCAGTTTGATTTCCTTTTCCATGGCCCCACATTAGTGAGCCATATGTTCCCCTCACCTTCCATGAGTTCGTGTATGGAAACCCTTGGCTTGTGCCCAACTGTGGACACACTTTAGCGTGACCTACTGAATTGTGTTGCACTTGTATATATTGTATATAGTAGTGTGATGTTTTTACCCTTTTTGGTTTGGTGTGCGATGCGAGTATTTTTCATGACATATTTATGCCAAAAATCCAAAAAATTATAAAATTCAAAAAGTCAAAAAATATGGCCTTGTTTTTACCGAATCCACGTTTATATATTTCATTATGTGATTTAACCATGGGTCTAGTCTTTCTATATGGTTTTTATAGGACAAGGTGGCATTTTATTGTGACATCCATTAGGCTTGAGGTATGTTTCCCCTTTATTGTCATATAGGGGTAGGTCATTTTTGTTGATATTGCATTTTTATCGTTAGCACCATTTTTATGCCTTAGGCCTCACTCCGTCAAGTTGCGACTTACTCCACTTCATTTATACATGTCGTAGCTTGACGATAGAGCTTAGCTGCTCATGGATACCCTAGTTAGAACCTCTTTTTCGAGTTGGTGTCTGTGCAGTCATTGCTTACTCCTTTTCATAATTCCTCCCTCTGACCCGCCATGAACTAGAATCCAAGCTACGTGTCCTCTTCTTCATCTCTTTTCTGGCTATACCCCAGGAGGATTCCACCATTTTTATCCCTTCTGATTTCCACTTTTCATCAACCTACTTTTTCACGGTGAGACTTGTTTTCTCTCTTCCATCGTCATCATTTTCTTGGCCTACCATCTACTTTCACTTGGTGTTTACCCTTTCTTGGAGGAACCACTACAATGAGTGGTCCTATTAAGACAACCTCTTCTCCTTATTATGTCATGATCAGTTCCAACATTACTGGAACAAGTCGCTACCCTCTATACCACTCGTTCCTCCAGGGGGAGTTTTCTTTAAGCTCTTTTCAAACTCCTTAATTTAGAAAGGATTGTCGAGTGAACTTGTCTACTTCACGCTCGTTAAAGTACCTGAAGTGTCATCTACCTAGTATAAGTTTAACCCTTTTCTGGATTGGGATAGACTAGTTATGAAAAAGGAATACCCTAGTCTACTTTGGTTAAGAGGTTTCCCCTTGTATACTTTTATTTCTTTTTCGGGCTTGGGGGAAAATATTACAAAAAATCAACTTATAAAAAGAGAAAGGAGGGAACATATTTTTCCATTAGTCATTAAAATGGCAGCATCATTTATGTTGCCCTTAAACATGGCACCTGTATGTCTCATTATCTTACAATTGGGTTTTAGCTTGCCTAGAATCTGCACCATCCATATGAGTCTCTTTACTCCTCTAGTTGGTTACCCTTCCAGTCATATGGGGCGTGCTTCGATGCGTCCTGCATCATTGCATGATATCATATGGTGCTCATTAGTCATGCTTCCAAGTCATTCTTGTGTCGTGCCACTATGTGTTCAAGGGAAGTCTTAGCCTGTGTTAGTCATCTACAGTAACTTATTGACCTTTTTTAGTTGGCCATCCTTGTGTTAGTTTTACTTCACCGTTTCATGACTTCATGCATTCATCACATCATCTTGGTCTGTTCCGTGTCGATTGATTGGGGATACATTAAGGCCTTCCTTTCAACGAACCTTCTCCCGTCGACTGTAGCTCATTATCTAGGAGCCTGTAGTACCTTGGAGCTTTCAAACCTCAGTGGCAGGCTTCCTCATGATTGACAGTTGGTTTACATCATTGGCTCCTGATTGATCGAGTTCACTGGTGTTTGAAATCAACTCCTCTATTCACACTTAGTGGATTGTACTAGGTACCTTGGGGTCCATTTTCCTCATTGGTGGGTTCCTTCGTGTCTATTATTGGTTTACCTCATTGGCAGGTAATCAGGTGGTTTCTACCATGCTTGACATTAGCTCATCTATTCGCATGTGGTAGATTTGTACCATCGGGGTTATATCAAAGACCCTAGGTGAGGGAAATCTCACTCTTATATGGCATCATTCCCAGGTTGCGTTGGATTTATGTATCATTGATGTACTTTGAGAGCTATCTTGAGACACTTCTTTGTCTTTCATGTGTCCATAGTCCTATTGATATATATTATGACATAGATCCACATTATTTTTTGGTGGCTATGCTTTATTTGTTGAGTCACATGGATCCACTGTGTATGTCTTCATGGCCATGTTCTAGCATTTCATGTCATAGATTCGTAGTGTATGTTTTGGCAACCATGTTCAATATTTCTTTATGATTGAGCACGGGTATGCCCGCCCCGGGGATGTTATCAGCACATACGAGACTTTAGCACTTAAGTTCCTCTAATCTAGCTTCGTAGTCTTGGCTCCTTCCTCCCATTTTGAGCATTGAGTATTATTGTAATGCATTTCAGCCATCAATTTATCTTTTGGCCTCATGCATTAGGGGACATCTGTTACAACCCTATTTTCCACTCCATTATAGTGAGAGAAACCCAATATCAATTGACCTCAGTTATTTGGCTAAAATGCATCCCTTCTCACCTTTTCTTTTACTTATGTGAGATTTATCCCATGATAAATGGGTGAAATTACACAATTGAGGAATTTAAAAGAAGATTTCGGCGTAAATCACATAAGGTAAGACATTTGCCGACGCGTTTCGAACCAACTAGTGTGGTTCATCGTCAGGACAAGCTGAAGAAACAGATCCAGCACAACATGTTAAATAGTCAGACCAGAGATTCCAACGGCTAATTTAACGGCTCATTTTGACCAAATGACCCAGGTCAAAATTAATTAAATATAATTAATATTACAATATTATTATTGTTATTATTAATATTTTAATATTGTTATTGTTATTATTGCTATTATCTATAATTTAAATGAGGTGAAAAAGTAAAAAGTAAATCCGGTTAGTTTAAATTTATTATTATTATTATTATTATTATTATATTATTATTATTTTTTTTTCAATTATATATAAATTCATTTTTAATATTAATATTATTTTTTATTAAATTTATAATTTATGGAAAAAGTTAATTTAGTAAAATATAATAAATTCATGGTTAGTTCTGAGAATTAATTAATTAATTTATTAAATAATAATATATAAACACACACACACACACACACACACACACACACATATATATATATATCCTAATTAGATTAAAAGTAATAGGAAAGTATATTTATATAAAAAATAATTATATATAAAAACACCTTTAACCCTCATATTGATTATTACTCATATGGAACAAAGATAAAATGGGTAAATAGGTCCCATAGTTACATAAGGCTAGTTTAAAACTGATTTTAATGCAATACTTAATTATACAAATATAACTACAATCAAAGGAGAAAAGTCAATAAAAATAGTTAATATGAAGAAACGGAGAAAGGAGTTCGAATATTAGAGAGATAGAATATTAATATATACCAATGTATAATAACTATATAGAGTATAGTAAATAAATAAATAATAAGAACCCACTACATATTAAAATATAATGATAATAAATGAATACTAGATATGTTCATATTTCGTAATACATAATATAATCATTATACTTACTAATCCCTTAATATTTACCATTATAAATAAGGAATAAGGTAAATAAATAAATAAATAAATAAATAAATAAATAAATAAATATATTATATATATATATATATATATATATATATAATGTAAACCAAAAAGTAATCATTAATAAAAATATACCATTGCCACATTGCTAGAAAAGATACATAGTTAATTAACTATTAAATTGATAAAAGAGTACATTAAATAATGAAATAAATTGAACCAAAGCCCTACAAATCAAAAATACATAATAAATGATATGAATAACATGTATGTGCTAAAATATAATAATAATAGTAATATACATAAATAGAACCATCAAATTTTTATAAAAACACTCAGAACACAACACAAAGGGGAAGACAGGAATGAGACTGAAACGGAAACGAAGAAGGAAACTAGGATGAAAGGGCAGGGATCCAAGATCTACTGATCTTCCAGCCATCATCTCTGTTGAGATTAATAGGCCTCCTTTCGATTTCAATGGCTTCCCTGAATTTACGACGATGGAACTGAGCAACCTTGGCCACGACTTTGGCCTCCTCAATACAGACCTGATGCTTGGTCTTATCCACATGTTCTGCTAATGCTGAAGACTTGGTTCTACCATGTTTCAGGTCGGCCACATGTTCGTTAATCCTCTGCTGGATGGAGCGCCCCGTTTCCCCTATATAGGGTGTCCCACAAGAGCACGGGATCAAATAAACACCCTTCATATCCTTGGGGTTCACGGGATCCTTCACCGATCGGAGGGAGTTTCGAATGGTGTTGAGGGGCCTGAAGGTCGAGGGAACATCGAATCTCTTAAGGATCCGAGCAATCTTGTCCGTGGTTCCTTGGATATAGGGGAGATGGACACCTAGACGGTGCTCCCTTGGTTCTTTCTTGATTAACGCATTTCTGGAGGCTTTGAGAAAAGCCTTCTGACCAAGGCGCCTACTATATCCATTCTCCACAAATACATCCAGGAGATGGGATCTCTCTTTCTCCAAACTCCCTTTATCAGAAATCTTAAGGGCGCGCGTAGCGAGGGTGTTGAGAACACCCATTTTCTGAGCAGGGAAATGATGGGAATCGGCATGAAGATACTGCTCAGTATGCGTTTTCTTTCGGAACACGGAGTGGGAGAGGGAGCCATCCTTGTTCTTCGAAATAAGAATATCCAGGAAAGGGAGGCAACCCTCATTCTCTTTCTCCATGGTGAATTTTATGGCGGAGGACTGATTGTTCAGGTGATCGAAGAAACGATCCAGCTCCTCATGGCCATGGGGCCAAATGACATTAGTGTCATCCACATACCTCTTCCAAAGGTTGGGAAGAAGACGAGCCGAGGCTAGAGCCTTGGCTTCGAAATCCTCCATAAAGAGGTTCGCAACAATCGGGGAAAGAGGGGAACCCATAGCCACACCACATGTCTGCTCAAAGAACTCACCCTCGAAACAGAAGAAAGTGGAAGTTAGACAAATCTCCACCAGATGAGCGGTATCGGGATCAGTCAGGCGATAAATCACTTCCAAGGCCTCCTTAATAGGGATACAAGTATACAGGGAGACCACATCGAAGCTGACCAGAATGTCTTCAGGGTTAAGCTTAATATCCTTGAGCTCCATGATGAAGGATGCAGAGTCCTTAACGAAGGACTCAGTGCGGCCAACCAAGGGCTTCAGCTTAAGGGCCAGAAACTTGGCCAGAAGGTATGTCGGACCACCAATGGTGTTGACAATAGGCCTTAGAGGGGCCCCTTCCTTATGAATCTTAGGCAACCCATAGATCCTAGGAGTAACAGGACTGCTCTGAATGAGCTTATGGCACAGAGAACCCACTGAGCTACTAGACTTTATGGCTAGAGCCACTGTCCTGGAGATCTTCTTCAGGGGGTTCTTGGGCAGTTTCCTATAACTGCCGCTGTTGTGAAGATGATCTAGCATCTTCTTACGGTAATCCTCCTTGTTAAGGATAACCGTAGCTCCTCCTTTGTCTGCTTTCAAAACGACAATATCCTCATTCTGATTTAAGGACTTTAGGGCATAGAATTCCTCCCTACTGAGGTTCCTACGAGGGGGCTTAGCCCTCCTAAGGACGACAGCACAATCCTGCCTAATAGTGTCCTTAATATTGTCAGGGAGATCTCTAATCCCGTATTCAACATCACAAATAATGTCGTCCACCGGGATTCTTCTCGGAGCAAGGGCGAAATTTAGACCCTTGCTTAACAGACTAAAAACAGAAGGGGCGAAAGAAAAGCAAGACAGGTTAACCACCTTATTATTCCGGGAGGAGGAGGGAAGGAACACCTCCTTGCTATTGACCGGACAAGCATTGACATCAGGGCAAGAAATAACAGGGCTACACAAGCTATCATCCTTACTACTCTTCAAACACTTATAATCCTGCATTTTACTATCAATAGAACTATTGCAAATACTCTCATTAACCTTACCTTTAGCTATATCATTAACCCTCCTACTAATATTATTATCATTGATATTATAGAGGTCCTTATTATTAACATTACTATTATTCCTATTATATATACTATTAATGGTACCGTCCTTCCTATTATCATCATTATAGCCTTCATTATTATTCTGATATGAATTAATATTATCATTAAAAATACTATTATTAATATGATCACTGCTTATATTATTAATATCATACAAATAATTATTATCATTCAACCCATTATTCAATACCTTATTATTAAACCCTAGTTGGTTCGAAACGCGTCGGCAAATGTCTTACCTTATGTGATTTACGCCGAAATCTTCTTTTAAATATGATGGATCACAGAAGCCTCAATTCTACAATTGAGGAATTTCTCATAATTATTTTTCCAAAATATTTTAATTACGAGATAATATTTATTTCATAATTGAAAAAATTGAGAAAAAGCTCATAATTGTGAAAAAGGTTTCTAGAGTTTGTCATTCCCAAGGAGATCAACTTGACCCACTTGTGTATGAGTTGGATAGGGGTTCATTATTGTAGAAGTTTCCTAATTTCTCAAGCCCCTAGGTGTCTAGATACATTATCTTGGAGGATGGAATGAGCCTTTATAATCTCACCAAGAGGGAAAAGGGGAGGGATCCAAACTGTAACGTGAGAGATCTGTTGTATTGGGAGAGGAGACCATACTACAAGTTGGAGGAGAGGATCTTATTTGTTGAAGGTATATTGATGTACTTTCATTTATATGGTTAATACAAATCTATGCCTTCCCCTTATATCAGTTTTGCAGTCATTTATATGTGTGATTTCTAGATTTTTTGAGCTGACAAGCTTTTGCGGAAGATCACTTGCTGTCTTTGTTTGGTTTTTTTTGTGTGTAGGCTTTGGATGGAGAGTGGATGAAATAGATCACTTGATTGGAGCGCAAGGATTCTGCATCAGGACCAAAACCCTTCTCCAACCTGTGAGGAGGAAAGGTACTTGTTACACTAAAATTTGTCACCATGACTATCTGCAGTTAATATGGCTCCATCAATAGTCATATTATCCTCCTTGTCAAGCCTCATACCTCTGCTCTTCATGTCAAACTTCAAAAAGAGAGAAAGTCACTTAAAAACATGTTTATCTTGGGTACGCAGGTTCTCTCTACCTTGCCTGCGTGTACGCATCCCAAACACACTGTACCTGCGTACTGGTACGCTCTGTAAGCCAAAGGATGGGTGCGTACCCCTGTAAAGGTCAAAAGGCGCGAGTTTCATCTTTAAAAAGTTACTTGTGGTCACTTCTAGAGCCTTCTAGAAGAGTGTTTGACGTGTATTGAGCGCCTCCAAATGGTTCATGCATCCCTTGATAGAGGAACTTATCCCATCAAGAGAGGAGCTACCCCATCCAAAAGAGGGAGTATCCCATTGATGTTGGAACTGAATAACTTCCTCTAGAATACTATAAATACAAGCCTTGGGCCAAAGGAGGGGAGGTTGAAAGCTGAACATTCTAAAGGGTAAATGCTGCTGGAATTAGGACTTCCATTGTTGACTTGTGAGGAGACCATCCTTCCTTGTTGCATTTGGAAGTGGGTGAGCTTGTCAAAGTAGAGGAAAACTCTTGCTGGACCCCGGGAGGAACTTGCACAACACCAAGGCTCAGGTTGTAATGGTTCCTTTTGTTTCCTTAATACAAATAAGTCCATTCTTCTCAATGATTTGTTATTATGAATTATTTCATATACTCCTTGGTCTATATGTTGAATATGTTTTGTTTTATGAGATATTCAGGTGTTATGTAATCGTTTGATTGTTAGTGTATGCAGTTTCGAAGTGAAGGAGGAGCTCATCTGGATCAACAAGGCTAGACTACTACAACAACATTGGATTACAGGTAGGATCGAAAACACTTGGTTTCTCATAGAATAATGCATATTTAGAGAAGGATTGCTCGCTCCCTCATCAAATGGCTTTCCAGATTCTAGTGATAGTAAAAAACAGGCATGTTCATAGGACTGTAATTGATGAGGGAGCTTCCACGTGTATTATGTCGATTCAATGTCGGAGATCGCTTGGTTCTCCTTCACTGAACCAATCCCCCACCATCCTTAAGGCCTTTGATGGCCGTGGGTTCCGTCCGTT
>APFE031702191.1:24009-41735 GCA_000404065.3 Pinus taeda | reverse complement strand
GGAATTAGGACTTCCTTGTAGAAGCTTGTGAGGAGAGATTACCATCCTTTCCTGTTTCATTTGGAAGTGGGTGAGCTTATCAAAGTAAAGGAAAACTCTTGCTGGACCCTGGGAGGAACTTGCACAACACCAAGGCTCAGGTTGTAATGGTTTGTTTTGTTTCCTATTAATACAAATCCATTCTTCTCAATGATTTGTTATTAATGAATTGTTTCATATACTCCTTGCTCTATATGTTGAATATGTTTTGTTTTATGAGATATTCAGGTGTTATGTAATCGTTTGATTGTTAGTGTATGCAGGTTTTGAAGTGAAGGAGGAGCTCATATGGATCGATGAGGCTAGACTACTACAACAGCGTTGATCTACAGGTAGGATCTAAAACACTTGGTTTCTCGTATGATAATGCATGTTTAGAGAAGGATTGCTCTTAATTGTCTTGTTTGTCACTATAAAGTCTTAGGCTTCTAGGGAGGTTGGTTTTGTCCGCAAGATTAACTCTTTCCGCATGACAGTACTTGCTCATACTTTGTAGCATCGAAAGTCGCATCGGAACTACATGCATGACCATCTGGATTGGGGACTGCTATTAGATTGTATTAACCATTCTATTTTTCTATATGGTGATCCTAATTGGGCATAAGATCAAAGAGAAATAGATCCTTGCATAATTAAATGCAACAAAATTGGTGCTTTCAATTTTGTTGCATTTAATTATGCAAGGAGCTATTATTCCATGATCTCATGCCTAATTGAGATCACCAAACAACAAAAGAGAATGCCTAAGACAATCTAATATCAATCCCCAATCTAGATGGCCATGCATGAAGCCTCAATGCAATTTCTAATGCTACAAAGTATGAGCAAGTACCTTGCCTCCTCGCATGGCTGGTGAAATTTTTGGGCTAGATGCATAATCCTTGTGCTCCAATCAAGCGATCTCTTTCATCCACTCCCGATCCAAAGCCTACACATAAACAAAACCAAACAAAGACAACAAGTGATCTTCCGTAGAAGATCATCAACTCAAAACATCTAGAAATAACACATGTAAACTATTGCAGGATTAATATAAGGGTAAGTAACATATATTTGTATTAACCATATAATTGGAAGTACATCAAATGTATACCTTCAACAAATAAGATCCTCTCCTCCAACTTGTAGTATGGTCTCCGATCCCAACACAAGAAAGCTACCGCGCTACAGTTTGGATCCATCCCCTTTTCCCTCTTGGTGAGATTATAAAGGCTCATTCTATCCTCCAGGAGAATGTATCTAGATACCTTGGGTCTTGAGAAGTTAGGAAACTTCTACAATAATGGACCCCTAGCCAACTTAATTGGGTCAAGTTGATCTCCTTGGAAATGACAAACTCTAGAAACCTTTTTCACAATTATAAGATTTTTCTCAATTATCTCAATTATGAAATAAATATTATCTCATAATTATAATATTTTGGAAAAATAATTATGAAAAATTCCTCAATTGTGTAATTTCACCCATTTATCATGGGATGAATCTCACATATGTAAAATAAAAGGTGAAAAGGGATGAATTTTAGCCAAATAATTGAGGTAAGTTGATATTGGGTTTCTCTCACTATAATGGAGTGGAAGATAGGGTTATAACAAGAATAAACAACATTTATAAGGAATAAATGTTGTATCCAACTATTGTATGAAGGAATAAGGACCAACCATGGGTATGTCACTCTCTAAATCAAAATCATTTTCGTTCTCTAGGATACTCATTGGTAGGCCGACTAACTCAAGGTGTCTCATTAGGCGCCCTCTCATTTATGTATGCATTAGTTTACTTGAAGGATTAAGGAACAATCATGGAGTTTCACTTCCTAAATTAGAATCATTTTCATTTTCAAAAACACTGCCTAGGCATTAGGTTTACATACGTTTTACTTTTTATTATTTTTGTCTTTTTTTTCCTGGGTCAAAAGGGCATTGGATTTTCTTATTTTTTGATGTTGAGAAATTCACCCCATCCCTCCCTTAGAGTAACCACACCCGAGTATCATGGAGAGAACATTCCTACCCTCTGAAATGCATCCCTTTGTAACATTGGTTGAGACAATGTTGCAGGGTTGGGGGAATGCAAACCAAGCACAAGAATGCATACCAGTCCCTACTCTTGAATCACTATTAAAGAAGAAAAAAACAATTGATAATAAAATGGATTTAAATGACAATAAAGTCAAAGGCGAATAGGTTATAGACTTAAAACTCTAGGATAACGATAAATGAAAAACATAGAAAAGGCAACAAAAACCATTATTTCATTACTTTTGTATTTAGTGCCTCAATATTAAGCATTGTGTATTTAAGAAGCAATAAAGAAAGATTTTTCACAGAGAGCATTCATATGAATAACGAGCAGTGTGTGTGTTTTTGAAGGAGAACCAATTTTTTCTTAAGCAGTGGGAATTTTCAAGCAGTTGGCTAGTATTTTGCACTTCATTGGGTTTATATCAATAATTTTCTCATGCCCTCATTTTTCATTTAAATTACCTCATGAATCAACAATGGAAGGCCTAGGGATGCAACACAAGACTTCCTTGATTATGAGAATAATGTTACTAAAAGTGGAACATCTTCCACAAATATCCCTTAAAGTTCACTGCCTTCATCAGACACCAAAGGTGCTTATTGTATGAAGGTACGTTTGATAGATGCACTTGTGGATATGTTTGATATCAAGGGTGTGGTGGGTGTGATATTGTTATAGCGAGGTATTTATTTTCATCCTATATCCCATTTGATGTAGCCCATTCCTCGTGGTCTTAGCAAAGGATCTTTTTCATTGTTGATGGTTTTGTGGGTTATAAAACACATAGCTATGAAAGGCTTTGTAATCTTGGTTAACAAGAAGAATGCATGCATTAAAAATGTCATGGCCCCTTTGAAGGTGTCACAAATAATTAATGGGTGTTCTACTATGATGTTTGGGTAGACAGCTGAAATTATCCACTTTTGAACATCATTGTACCTTTAATATCTTGCCCTTATCTTTTGGGGGAAACCATTTATTCAAGGAAAATAAAAAATGCTTTGGTCATGAAGGACTAGTTATTTGAGGCCATTTATGAGAAGGGACCATCTAAGTTTGTGCAAATAATTACAATGAAAATGAAAATCCCCCTTAGAAAAGTTGTAGGTTGCTATTCCAAAAGCAATATACGCATGATTTCTTTTGCATGTATTGAATAATGCCTAAAAGACATTGACAAAACAACTTGGATTGCCAATCACATGCCATTTTCCAAAAGTTTGATCAAGTGTAGTTGATTGAGATAGCCTATACTAGATTGTTTCATACTACATTATTCGATAATGGCTATGCGAGTTAAAGGGGCTTTATGTATAACTATCACCAATGACAAGTGGGCATTCATACACTGCCATTGAGAGTTTGGAATTCAAAAATTATCATTAAGGTCAAGCATAAGATTTTCAATAATTATTTTTAAGATGATGTTAAATTTGTAGTTGATTTCATTGAACTACTGTGTGGTATGATCCACTACATGGAAACAGAGAGATGATGTTTAGGAGAGATATATAAAAGCATTAGCTATGTGAGAGAATTAAATCCATCACCGCTAAGATAGATCCTAACTTATATCCATGATTAGGGTGATGTATAAATGAGCATAAAACAAGTTGATCACACTTCACCTTATGGCATCTTATTCCTTGAATCCAAAATATGATATTGAATAAAGAAGGTCCCCTTTCAAAAAATAAATACAGGTAATGGAGGGATTCCTGACTACAATGAGTAAAGTTGATTGTATATGTGAGAGGAGGCATCCATCATCCAATATTAGTTTGTCGAACTTCTAATTGGACAAGGTGAGGTTGGCATAAAGGATGTTAATTATAACATGTTAGCCTACATAGATTCAATATATTGGTGTTCAAGTCATAGTAGACATATGCCATAGTTTCAAATATTTGGTATATGATTGTTGTCACAATTTGTTAGGTCCTCAACCATATGAGAGGAATTATACTTGGTGTTTTTCACTCAATGAAGAGAAAGTGATTGGGATCAAAGATGTAAGAAAATATAGTTTACAAAATCAATGCCCTTCAAATCACTTCCTAGAAAGACCTATGGCACTATGAAGGTACTGCTAAAATATGGGATTAATTTATGGTGCAACGTATGTCTCCTACACCTTTTTTTACCCAAAGAAATTGATGGAGTTGGGGATCTAGATATATATGCTTCAAATAAAATTTGATTCATGTATTTGTGTTCTAGTATAATATTCTATTGGATATTGCAAGTTGTAGGATTTATCATTGGAGAAATCCCACAAGTAAAGGCTTTCCTTGTTGGTGTATCTTCTCCTCTTCAAGTGATCCAAGGCAAAATTTCTTTACTGGGGTATGCATCTCCATGATAAAAATTTAGTAGTCCATCTTGTGTAATGTTGAATTTTGATTTTTATAATAATAAGTGAACACTATAATTTCTAACTCTGATTGATCATTGTTGAATGTATATCGTTGAAAAACATGAATATTCAGTTCTTGAATCAACTTACTTTCCTTTTTCTTAGGTTTTTCATCAAGTTTATATTTTTCTAACCATTTCAAAATTTATCAATATTTGGTTGCTGGGTACCAATATGAAATACTAGAATCAAAGATTTACGCAACTAAATTGATGATTGTCTTTGTATCTTTAGTAGAGATGGAACCATCCCAAGCATCAGCCTTGTATTGGGAGGAATTTAGTCAAAGGTACTCTATATTTGTCTTGAAGATGTTTCTAGCCATGATGTAGCATTTTTGTTTAGTTTAGATATGAAATATTTTGATTTTGCTATTCTTAATAATGCATTATGATGAATAGTAATATATTTTTCTTTTAATTTTCATTTTGAAATGATGCATAATCTAATGCATGCCTATGTTTACATGTTTAAGCTCTTCAAAACTAAGACCTGTGATTATTGTATTGGTTATCTGTGTGTAAAGCTCGTATTACTTTCATTGATTGGGAAATTCATAGTTAAAGGAGCGACAAATGCAGAAAGAGAGAGAGAAGAGGACCAGTCTAGTGATACCCTTTGTTGGCTTGATGGGGCCTGATCCAGGTTCAACGTTAGCTGCACCAACCAACAAAACCCTAAACTACTAGCCCTTTCAGTAATAACCTGCGTAGCGCAGGATGCAGTCTCAACTGAACCAGTATTGGGGGATGACATAACCAGGTTTCTGTATCTAGAGGCCTGTGTGATGAGTTCATGTGGCTTCTAGGGCTTAGTTCTGTCTTGACGAACCCTAACCCTTCTAGAACAGTTAATAATAATAAATCTTATACACAACCACTATATCTTCACGAAGGTCGTTAGCTAGTCATAACATGCACAATTTATATTGATCTACCACTTTCGCGCGTTAGAGAAACATTATCCATATACTTTTAGATATAGAGCGAAGACATATAAATTGCAAAAATAAATACAGATAAGTAGATACGCAAATTATGGATCAAACTATCTTTTATTAGATGTGATCGTCAAAATACAAACTCTTCTTTGTTGTGGACTTAGCTGTAGGAGCCTTCCCCTTAGCCTGAGTACATGAAATAAACCTTCTTTCCTTAGCTTACTTGCCCAAACAATGATATTCTATCTTATGATATCCTCTTAAACTTGCTATGACTCTTCTATTTATAGCCTTTCCTTTTACAATACCATGGCCTATGGACCATGGGTGGGTCTCAAATCCTTCTTAACTCCTAACAACCTAAGGGACTAAAGCCCCTTTGACTCTTACTATATTCACACTCTACACCCACAAATCACTGAGACCTTACATTTTTACAAAAAGGAAATACAAAATTGAACCCCAGGGACCCCAACGCAATTTGGTGACTCGTCCTCGAGTCACACAACTGGCGCTTCAATCTTCACTTGGATTTCACAAAACTCCAACTTCAAAACCTTTAGATCAGTTGTGCCCTACGTAGCTGCCTGCTCTACCTCCTCAACCAAGTTCTCAGTAGTGGGGCCTTCCACCACGAGGCCCATGGTCTTTTGAGTTTGTTGCATGGCCTTAAGCTTTCTCTGAACTAATAGAGTTAGTTGGTTAGCCTCCTTTGTCTAGGTTTGTGTTCTTGCCATGACAATGGCCTCTTTTGGGAGCATATTGTCAATCCCATTCTGAAGCTTCTTCTCTCCCTGTAATTTTGCGAACCACTGAACTGGTGCCAAAATGTGTGCAGTCGATCTAATCTCACCAAATTGCTGCTATTTTTCTTTAAGGTCTGTGCCAATATTCTGCAGAGTGGTGTCCTTTTGTAGAGACGTCCATAGCTCCATATCTTGCTAGAAAAACTCTGTGCAGTCCTTGACTGCTGCTTCGAGTGTGTCCATTCCTTCCGTTATAGAAGATAGATCTATGCTACTCTCTAACCTATGGCAGAGTTGTCGGCTGCAACTTCAATTGCAGCTTCGCAATCTGTAACTATAATTCAAATCGAACTCGGGTGATTTCATCTTTGGACTCTTTGACCATTGCAGCCAGCTTTTGGATCTTTTCTGTCGATGCTGCATCAGCTGCAATCTTAATCTCAGGCAGCTCATTACACACCTTTGTAATCACTACTTCTAAGTGGCAGCTGCACATAGCAATCTCTTCCTTTTCCTTCGAGGCTTGTGCCTTTTCTTCAAAGATCTACATGTTGTTTGTTTTTACCTTAGTAATCACCAACAACGTGCTTTTCTCCTTAACCCTCAACTCGTTCAATACTCCTTTGTGTAGCTCGTGTAGGGTTTGGATAGGGAGTGCCGCGAGGTTGATGCTTAGATTCTTGATCTCTGAAAGCTAGTTGTTGGCCTCTAATAAATCAGCGCACAGGGTCCGGTCCAGAAACTAAATCGCACGAAGATTAAAAGTTTGATCAGTGTCCAATACTTTCGCGCTCGCTTGATGCAGGCTATCCTGAATCCTAGTCGCTTGAATTACACTCACTTGCAGTCATCTTGTTTGGATCTGCAGATCGCATAGATCCTTTTGTACATTTCTCGGTGCCTATTGGTACTACTGCTCAAACTGGGTCCAGAGTTCTGTTGTAGTGTCACGGACCTTGTCGCTAATTTGATTTATGTCCCCTTCAGTGAGGACTAACGGATCCACCTGGCAGAATCTAGTCGACTTCTACTTCTTCTGCAGCCCCGAGGTTGTCTTATTTATTCTCTTTCTGACCACAAAGGGGGTTCCCTGATCCGCGCCCTTGCCCCCTTCTTCCTCAGATCCTTATTGATCATGTGTGTGCTGAGAGTCAGAATCCTCAACCTCAATTGTGGTCTGTTGTGTCGCTCTCTCTTTTTCAGCAACTACCTTGGCAACAACTTCCTTAGCAACAAATTCCTTAGTTGCAGCCTCTTTTCGCTGCGCAACTTTCGCTTGAGCTGCAGCCTTCTGGGCTTCCTTCTATGTCTTTGCTGCTGATGTCTGCGCGGTAGCACCTTCTTTTGCCTTGCTCGTAACTATGTTTGGATCTGATGGGTAAAGACACTCTCCTCACCATTTACCTACAACCTCTGCAACATTTGCCTCACCAACAAGATAAGGAAACTCGTGCCATATCTTCTGCGGATCCCTTCTGGCACGAATAGACACATTGTGAAAGTCAGCCTTGAAGTTGACATAAGGCTCATACTATTAATATAAGGTAGGTGACAACCTCGGCCTTTAACCGATCACTCTCCACCAACACCCAGAACATATTGGTCTCTGTGACCCACGCAGGGTCCTTCGTTTCGCAGAGCAAAGTAAACTTTTATGCCTCTAGGAGGTAAGATTCTTGGGGAGGAAACTAGTTGTCCTCCGCATCTTCCATGCGACTAATGCAATCAAAAGTAGTAACCAGGAAAAATGAAATGCCTTGCCCTCATCTTGGGCCTCCTGACCGTTCTCCAATAAGTCTTTGCAAAGGCATTGAGCTCAGTTATACTAGACTCCTTTGGCGCACTGCGTAGTGAAAGAGATGATGGGCACTGGAACCTCGTCTGCGTGACACTTCCGCATGATCTTGCATGCCAATATTTGCACGAAGAACTGCAACTTGGGGTCTGTAATGGAGTGGATAGAATATTTGTGCGACTTTCTAATTAACCCAAACTCACTCTTCATCTGATCTGCGAGGTGCTTCTCCTTCATTTTCCCTTTAAATGCTTTTGCTGGATCCACACCTTGATAGGGTAGCAAGGTGATCCGATGGATGAACATATCTATTATTATGATGGGTTCTCCTAGCCAAAGACACCCATCATGCATCAAAGTGAGTAACTATTGGCACATACAGTGTTAATGATGGTGCGACTGAAGTGCGACACCCATAGCATGTTCAAGAGGCCCGCTTTCTCAACGCCCATGACCCACTTCATAGGTTCCAATCGTGTAACCCCAATTTCCTCATAATTTATTTTTGATAGGTATTGGGTCAGCACAAGATGAGTGAATTTCTCATGGTCTCCCAAATCCAAATTCTCCAGGCTGAGCATCGGAATGCAGCGCAACAACACGCCCTCAAACACCACCTCCTCCGACAATAGTGGTGTTGAGACCATAAATTTGGCATTGTCTGGGTCCTTAGGCACCTTATCTGTGCCCTTGTGCGGTGGGATATACTTTGGGAGCCAAGTCATAGGCTCATCCTTGTTAGCACCCATCTCCTTGATGCCTTCACGCAACTCTTCTTCACTTAAATCCCTTAGCTCGTTTGGTTGTTGTGATTGATCCACCTTTCCTTTCTAATGGACCTCCGTGGGGTTTTTCTGAGGAGACTACCTCACCGGAACCTGTTGTGGTTTATTTTGTTTCTTATCAGCTGTAGAGGGCTTAGGCCTAGGAGATCTTGGTGCTAGAGTCAAAATTCTCGTAGGAAGAGAGGGTGTTGCTTAAACTGAGGGTGTGACTTCAAAGGGCATTGCTTTTATTATGGGGGGAGTGGTAGTCATTCTCTCAAAGATGATTTCACGGTGCCACTCAGGAAAATTGGCAAACTTCGATTGTGCTAGAATGTCCTCCCAAACTTTCTCAGACATACAACACTTGTCATGGTAGCAAAGTTTAAGGCCAACTTGTTGGAAGTAAAGTATTCGAATGTGGGGTGGCAGGCTAGATTTATAGGTGAATTCGAATTTGGATCCAACCATTCCCTCCAAATTTCTATCATTAATGCATCTTTGGCAGCATATTTCCAAAGATTTTTCCCATAACTGCACCTTCCCTGCTCCTCCTAATGAAAATTTTGCCATCTAATCATCTACAGTGCTTCCAAAGATTACATTTTGACTAGGCTGCACAACGCCAGCCTTTGTGGTGCAACCACCTTGGTGCAGCTCTCCTCAGTGCCCTACTTTCTTCCATTGCATGACCCTCCTTATTCATCATTCCCATTTCTGGGAAGTGTAGTTTATGGTCTCGTACTTCCTTGCAGCTTCGTGGAGTACTAAGACTATCTCACCATCATATAGTCATTGTGTAGGGGTGAGATCACCCTTGTGCAACTTCAATCAACTGTCTTTGACTCTATCTGGAAACAATTCTACATTTAGCTTCTGTTGGTTAGATAAATCTATCTTGTGGACAAGGCCGATCTCCCTAGTATCAAAATATATCTAGCAACAATCAAGACAAGCAAATCTATCTTCCTCTAAATATATACGATTCATGAACAAAAACTATAGAGGTGTTTAGACCCTACCTTAAGTCCAACGCTAGTTTGTAGTAGCCATCCTTCAACCATCCAAAAGAGTTTCCTTTTGAGAATCTGCGATCACAAATAAGCACACATCAAATAACACCTGCATAGCTAATATCATAAATCATGTTCATTATGGTGATCAATGAATCCATAAAATAAACAATAAAACACAGCTTATTGAGAAAAACAAACTTTTTTGTATTAACTTTGAAGTAGAAGAACCTTACAACCTTTTCAACCTTGATGTTGAACAAGCTCTTCCCAGGGTCTGAAATAGGAATCTCCTTTACTTTGATAAGCCTCACACTCTTCCAAATGAGATCAAAGAGGTATGTAATCTCTCCTCACAAAAGTTCAATTAGGAAGACTAAGCTCCAACAACATTTCACCTCAAAAATATTCAGCTTTCAACCTCTCCAGTAACCAGCTCAATGATTCATTTCACAGTGCAGAGGAAGGAGGTTACAGGTCCACCTATGAAGGGATAGAGTCCTCCTTCAAAGGGATAAGCTCCTCACATCAAGGGGTTAGCTCCTTAAGGTATGGGATGCATGAACTTTAAGGGAGTGAACTTGCCACCTCAAGATTCCTTCCAGAAGCTTCTAGAAATGACTTAAAGTGAGTTTTTAAGAATATACTTGCGCCTTTTTGACTTTTATAGGGGTCCACACCCATAACACAGAGACAGAGCAATCAGGGGCACAGGAGATAAGACCTTTAGGTGCGGGACCGCAGGTAATGCTAAGAGAAAGTGCGAAACCAAAGTTTTAGAGACTTTTGAGGGCTTTCTCTTATTTTCAAGGCTTGATATGAGGAAATGAGGCTTAAGATTTGCAAAGGAGGAAAGTATGAATGGCAATGGATTCACACAGATTGCAGAATGTCCAGGTGACAATTTTTGTGCAACAGATTGCCCCCTAAAGTGCGAAGTCTGTAATAGATGAAGATAGAGTTTGTCATCTAAGAAGAGTGAAGTACTTTATCATTTCAAAGATCATCCTGTGGACACCCCAGTCGGAACTTGTAAAAACATTCAATTCAAAAAATATATATGTGAACATATCATCGCTGAGGTAGGCATTCCCATACTCAGATTAAAACTGACTAAACTAAACTGTTCTGATATAGGAATGATTTTGTAATACATCACGAGTATAGACACATGTCGACATAGTATGGGCGCAACCATCTGTTTATGAATAGTCCACTGTATAATGAATAACAAAATTCCTCGTAGCCTGGATGGTAGAAACTAGATCCAGGGTCTTGATTTCTGCTTCCCGAACTAGTACAATTCTATCCATGTGAATAAATGTGTCAAAGTCGAACATGGTAGAAACCACTTGATTACCAGTTAATGATGTGAACTGTTAACAAGTGTGAGAGAAACCACCAGTAATGTCAATGGCTCTCAAAGTACTCAGTACAATCTATGAAATGTGAAAAAATGAGCTGATGTCGAACACGTCATAGAATCCTTTGATCGAAGGTCAATGATCCAACCTATCATCGAAGGCGAGAAACCTGCCATTAGGGCATATAGATTCCAAGGTACTGACAATTTCTAGATCATCTTTCTAGATAATGAGCTGAAGTTGATAGAAAGCGATCTGTCATAGGCAAGCCCACAACATGAAATCATAGATCAATTTTTGAAGAAACATATTGGCACGGATTGACTCAGGGATGGTCAAAATTCATAACAAATATTTTACAAATGAATGGTTTGTTTGCACTGACCTCTTGAACACATAACGACACTGCAGATGGTTTGGTGACAATTGACCCCAAGCAAATACACAGAAACCGACTGAAGACTTTCAATATGGTTTGATTAACTGTTAGGCAAAGGATTTCCCAACCCATGTGAACAAAAAGAGTCGTGTTCAAGAGTGGTTAACTACTTTTCTAAAACACAGTGTAACAAACAGGTTCATTTTTCTCTCTTTTTCACCACCATTTCTGGCAAGTACCTCTTTATTTTTGACAAGCTTGAGGATGATAACATTTTCTTGTTTATAAGCTCATCCTTCAGATGAGTCCAACTTAGTTTGAAATTCAAACCCTAAGAAGGAGTGGTTCGTTCCTGTTTAAATTGAACAGGTCCTTTACTGTTAAATTTTAACGAGTTCAGTATAGGAAAAACTCGGTGTTTTCAATTTTAGGGAGTCAGAAGAAAAACTTAAGAAAACTCCATGGGTGTCCTTTTTCGTAAATTTGTGTCCGCCAAGGCTGAAAAAGTATTAAATAATACTTGAGAGAACCGCTTGACCATTATGATCAAGGAGTACTTTTCATAATTAGTGGCTTCGATCTGAAAAAGTAAAAAAGTGATCAAGACACGTCATTTTATAACAAATATCGAACTTGAAACGACAAAAGTCTGACGATCTTTTCATGTTTATACGGTCAAAAAAGAGCTATAAGTGGACCACCTTTTTAATTCTATTTAACAAGTTTAAAAGGGAAAAACTCGGCAATCTTTTCATAGTTTACGAGTTAGAAAAGAGCTTAAAGAGGACTCCAGTGTTTCGCTTTTTTGTAAGTTTTGGAAGAGTCCGAAAAAGTGAAAAAGTATTATCTTTGTTGAAAATGATCAATTTTCCCCGAAAAATCCAATTTTTTGCACAAAAACTCAAAACATTACTCATACTTGTTTAAGATAAATAAAATGCATCAAAAAGTTACCTTTTTAAAGTGAAAAATAAATAAATAAATTAAAAATTCATTTATTCAAAAAAGCTTATAAAAAGGGCTTTTGTAAATTCATTTTTACCATTTGATTTCAAAGTGAGAAGTGAGAACCTTTGGGTAAGAAACTTCCTGTGAAGATTGCGGAAAATCCGTCTGTTGGAATCGAAAACCGTCAGCTCCAGGTAGTCCACATCATCCTTATCTTGCATTTCAACTATTTACATTTCATTTTAGAGCTTTCATTTTGATTTTTAAGGGAAAAATTGGTGTAGAAATCTGCTCGCGGGGGTTCGCAGGTGCAACATGCAGCCCTTGCGCATCTCGACTTTTTTCTACAAAGGAAAAAGTCGTGGGTCTGCACCTATTACATACGACACATGTGGATTGTACGCACTGTTTGTAACTAGCGGGTGCAGACGCCGCGAAATGGATTTTAAAATTTCAAATTTCTCCATTTCTGCCCAATATTTTTTGAACTAAATTGTTTTAATACATCTTTTTTGCATTGTAGGACATGCAAAATGCTTGAATTGGTGGGAACGCAAGCATGAGGATATGGACCTTGCCGCATTAATTCATCCACCCACAATACGGGCATTGAAAGCATGTAAACTGTTTAAATTCTGGGCCATACCAGGCATGAGGGCCCAAGTAGACTTCTTGCAATGTCTGGTAGGCAGGTAGAACATACAGGACCAATGTTTCATGATTGGTGGCCACCGGCTCGAAATTGAGCTAGAGGAGATATATTTCTTGACTGGTTTTCCCAAGAGAGGCGAACGATTATGTCTTTTTGGGACTAGGCCAGGTGGCCAGTCTGTTGCTAGTCTCCGATTAGAGTTTTGCAATGATCAAATAGAGGACAAACAGATCGATATTAAAACTATCGACCTTCTTGAACTTAAGGTTATTGCATTTACTGTCACCAGACTATGTGGGAGTATAGCATTGCATGTAGCTACCGGATCCCAGATGCGAATGGCAGTAGACTATTATCGAGGTACCATTTTCAACTGGTGCAAATCTGTGTTGGAAAATGTAAAAGGCCAACTGACTAGAGCAAAGAACGGACAACTAAAAAACTTTGGATATGGTTTCCTCATTGTGAGCTTTAGTCTAGAGAGGGTCCCTATGTTGGTCCCACAACAACTTTTTGTTGAGGCTGGTCTTCCTCGAGAGCCTAGGATAATGCATTGGGTTGCAGTGATGGCCCGTCATCCTAAGGAGGGTTCAAAGGTTGTTCAATTTCCGCTTGAGTATTTTCATTGGTTGAGGAACCAACTTTTCGTGATTCAGGATTTTCCATATGCTGGGATTGATTATCGCGGCGACCCAGACATGATTCTTCCACCAGGAGAGCAGCGAGATGATTAAGGTAAAATCCTTTTCAGCGCTTTCTAAGTTTTATCTAATTTTTTTGTTTTGTTTTTTAAATCATCCAAAACTGACAGTAAAAAGTTTTAAATGCAGATGTGGGTCCATGACAACTAGTCACTCTCCAGCCTTATGAGAGGAGACACCCAGCTGCAGCAGTACTGGCCCCACAGGACCAATCTACAGAGACCCTGACCAAATTGGAGAATCATCTAGAGCGTTTGACAACAGATATTCTAGAGATTGGCATACATAATATTCCACTTAGGTTACAACGAGATGTGATTGGGGTCCAAGGACATTTTAGGAGGTTCCTTTGTAGGGTGGCCTGAGCAGTGGTTTCTTATCGTGATCATCACCAGGGATAGGATGATCACTTTTGTAGACTCATATGAAATTTTATGTCTTTTTGTACTATCATTTTTGTCGATCATAAGGTGTTTTTCAACCTATGATCGAAGACGATGTATATTTTGACACATTTCTATGCTATGATATATCACTATTACCATCTATCTTGTGTAACATGTTATTGAGTTTGTTTTAAATTTACTGTTTTGATTATTTCAAATGTCTATTTATCATACGAGAAGCAACTGCATTTGCTAATGTATTTAAATATCTTGGAATATGCTGTTATTCAATGTAATCAAACTCACGTTCCAAGAGATGAACTCTAAAAAATAATCTTAATAACACCGGATTGGCATAAACCCTGTTAAGCTGTAATACAATGAGTTCATAATCTAACCTAACAATCAAACTGCGAATCCCAAATGAGATGGATTCAGATAATAACTCAATCACTGCACTATACTCTATAATGTTATTCGTTGTTTGACCAAGGCTTACCCCATGCATAGATACTAACTCATCAGAGGGTGAATAGATAACCCAAGCCGTGGAAGAAATGTTCCATGTATTACGACAAGCACCATCAGCAAAACCAGTGTATGTTTGAAGAGACATTGACATCTACAATATCAAGAGTAAAATCAAGATAAGTAGGAATAATGATAAAAACACTCTCTAAACTAAGCACACTTTTCTAATCTAAAACACACCAGCTAGAAAGAAACTAATCAAACAAAAATCTCCACACCAAAATTTAAGCATAATATCTTTTTAGATAAAGCCCATTTCTGGGTTTACCCAAAGAGACACCATCAAAATCTACTAATTCATAGGCCCCTTTTGCGAGCTTTCGCTTAACAATATAAGGACCATGGCACATAGGTACAAATTTTCCAGGCCCTAGCTTATCGTTTGCTTGATCGTATAGTAAAACTAGGTCTCCTTTCGAAAAATTATGAGGTGTAACATTTTGGTCATATTGAGCTTTTATCTGTTTCGCATGAGTTTCGATTGCTAATGAAGCATTGCGTCGATTCTCATCTAGCTGAACTAAGTACAAAAAATGTTTCTCCTCTTCAGAGGTGGCTGGGAGTAATTCTATGGCTATTTGCAATGACGAAATTTTGCATTCAATAGGTAACACTGCTTCCAACCCGTAAACCAGTTGAAAAGGAGTGAAACCAGTTGATGTTTTTACTGAGGTTCGATATGCCCAAAGCGCTGAAAATAGCATGTTATGCCAATTCGACCTATGAATACTAATGATTCGTTGGATCACAATGACTAGAAATTTATTTATAGCTTCAACTTGACCATTATCTTGTGGATAATATGGAGTACAACTATCGTGACGCAAGCCAAGTTGATTTGTTAGTTCAGTCATCATGATGTTTTGAAAATGACTCCCATGATCAGTAATAATAGCTTGAGGAACACCAAATCTAGCAATTATATGATTGAAAACGAAAGTTACAGCAGTTTTTCCGTCTTCCGAAAATGTAGGCATCGCCTCGGCCCACTTAGTAAAATAATCTACCGTTAGGATGATATATGCATGCCCCATGGCCGAGTGAGGGTTACATGTAATAAAATCAATACCCCACTTTGTGAAAGGACCGACAACAATTATAGGGTGGAGAGGAGCAGGTGGAGCACGCATCTTACGATAAAAAATAAGTCAGCTGGTCTACCGTAACGATATTTCCGTTATGAGGAAACTTGATAAGCCGAAAGACCGATGAAACAATAGCAGTCATAGCTTAAGACCAACTGCAACCCAATAGAAGGTTGTAATCTAGAGGGGCATTAACCACTTCCACATCTAGATTTACAGTTTTGCCTTCAACCCTTATGGCTAAATCCTGCAAAATGCCAAAAGGATGGAACCCTCGGCCATCAAAAGCCTTTAGAATCGTCGGAGACTGATTGAGTGTAGGAGAACTAAGCGATCTCCAACACTGAATCGAATCACATTCTGAAAGCAAGGTCTGTTTTTAACTAACACTGGAATCTGGAAAGCCATTTGATGAGGTAGGAGAGGTGTACTATTCTCTAAATTGAAGATTATTAGGTTGGAATCCTGAATATCAACAGCTCCTATAACAGACAATAGTAATTTACACTGTGCTAGGCATGATTGCAGCACCTCCAAAGCTGACATTACTGAAGGGGAAATAGCTAAGTCTTCAACAATGTTATAATTTTGAGCAGCTCTTGCATGTGGATTGAAAGTTGATTTCCGAAGTATACCTTTAGTAGGCAGTTTGATTACTAAGTCAGGGTTAGATTTCTCGATCTATAGCGGATCAGAAGCAGGAGGAGTTGTAGTTGATGGGTTTGAATTAGAAGATTCTGCTTCTTTGCCATCAACAGGATTTTTACTACCATAATCTTGCGATCATGTCACAATCCTATCATGAGACATCATCATAATGGGTTCTTCGAAGGCATTTGAGGAAGAACCGATCATCTTACTATCTTGATTAGGAAAAGGATCCTTCAAGACAGCAGGCATTTGAGAACCTTTGGCGATTTTTGAAACCTCTGCTCGATGTGGGCAGTCTCTTGTAAAATTCTCCTCGTCACAAATGAGACAAGGATAGCGAGGTTTACGTTTCTTGTCAGTAGATTCATTTTTATCTATTTTCTCTTTTGTGTTTTGTTTATTTTTCTTCTTCCCCTTCATTTTACCGCCGGATTTTGATTTGGACGTAGATGATTTTACAACATGGATATCGACGGAAATTTCAGCAGAAAAGTCTCTTGTCAAGGAATCTGGTAAAGTTATAATAGGAGAAGAATTCTTCGAAGATTTCTTCTTGCTTTTGGTGCTAACCGAACCAATTATAACATCAGCGACATGAGACCCTGAAGGAGCTGCAATTATTTGATTGTGTTTCAGAAGGTCAAGGATTCTTTATGTAAAGTACTTGACTGCATATATATGAGGTCAAGGTATTGAGCTTGAGAAATTGCTCTTTAGTAACAACTCCTGCTTTAGCTACATCTTCAGTGATTTTAGGTAATAATGATTTTACGAACCATTCTGCTAAAATTTAATCCGGAATAAAAACTTTCACTAAACGCCTTCTACATTGCCATTCATGGATATGATCAGAAATATATGTTGACGTAGATTGTTTTAATAAAGTTAACAATTCCATGCCATTGTCGTATCTGACAGGCAACTGAAAATGAGTTAAGAAAGAGCTGGCTAACTGAATAAAATTATAAAAAGAGCCTCGTGGTAACTCAAAGTACCATTTGGAAGCAAGACTAATCAGAGTTCGTTGAAAAAGACGTAAGCGAATTGAATCATCAATAATGGAATTAGATGCACACCAGAGGTGATAAGTCATCACATGATTTGATGGATCTTCTCCTGACTTACCCTCAAACTTCGGGATATCGCTGGGCAACTTATTAGGCATTGGCGGCCAATACGGATGATAATAAATCAGATCGTTCGTAAGGCGTGACAAATCAGGTAAATCCAAAGTTGCAATAAAAGGTAACTGATGGTTAGGGTCTCGAAAACCTTGGGTAACAAGACCAGC
>APFE031702189.1:0-28161 GCA_000404065.3 Pinus taeda | reverse complement strand
TCCAAGTGCACCCTCCAAGAAGAAACAAAAAATGCTAGGCAGATTAGTTGGGTAGGTAGATGGGGTTGCAGAAGTGGTGTTCCTTCTAAGCTGAAATTTGCTAACCAAGTACAAGGAAAACAACACAGTGGAGCATGTCTAACTTCCCTTTTTCCCTTTGTTTACCACTCATTACTAACATCCCTTCACAAGATGTGTTCATAAGAGAGATTCAAGGTTTTATGTAGGTTCTTATGCCTTCAAAAGCCACATTTATTGTGCAAAAATATTTTCATTTTGATCTACTCTTTAAACTAAGTTGTTTCCAAGAAAACTTAGTAGTATTACTCCTCATTCACCTTTTTCCCCCCATATTAACCTCTAACTCTATTATCTAGCTACCTATGCTTCACTTTCCCTACTATTATAACACCATGGTGTAAACCCTAAACAATGTATAAATATCCCCTCCTTGGCATTATAGCCATATGTTTTCTCTACTAGGGCATTGGATTAACACCTGGTTAAAGTTCAAGAACCCAAGCCTAGCCCCTTTTCTCCATCAGAGCCTATCTACATAGCCAACTCTCCATTTTGCCTAAAAACCCTTGAAAAAGAACCTTTTTTTTTTGCACCCTTTTACCCACTAAAAGGCAAAAATATGATGAAATCCACTTTCCCCGCCTTATCCTAAGGTTGGGAGCCATTATGCACCTTTTTCATGAAATTTTATTAAACCCCGCCCATCCTAAGTTTTTGTCCTTCATACGTTTTATGCGGAAAGTTTCATCAAAACCTTTATTTTTGCCTTTTTCTAAAGTTGTCGGGTATATTTGATTTTACAAAGAAAACATTCAAAAAACTATTGAAATTGGTTGAAAGCCCGAAGGGTCCCGCCAGGCGTAATTACCAATGACTATTATTATTTTAAGCCGCCCGTTGACCATATCTTCCGCGCATATCCCCTTCCCGATAGCCGTCAGATCTCACTCTTTAAATCCAACGGTCGTCGTGGATTTCGGAGGGGCCCCGACGTCCAACAGATATCGTCTAATATCTGTCAGATGATGATGTCACGCGAATCCATGCGTCGCCCCCATGTTCCATCAGAGCCCCCTCTGACAGATTCCTTGCCGTATAGGAGGGGGCTCGATATGATGCCATCTGTCCGCCTGTGTCACCATCCCTTTTGTCGCTTATGTCAGCGCCACGACCGCGCGCCCTGTCCACCATTCGTCCACCTGGTCGCCACCTCACCGCCCCCGTGGACTGGTCTTAGGCTGCCACGTCACCTAATGATGTCCTGCTGACGTCATCCAACCCGGACCCACTTGCTGACGTCATTTAAAAAAAGCGCGCCAATAAGCCAAAAAGCCATATTTTGCCAAATTTACGTGTTTTTTGCATTTTTTTATAAAAACACTTCTGCACTCTCTGCATGCACGTTACGATGAAGAATTCGCCAACCGATTCAAGACCAACCACAGAGCTTCAGAGCGTGTACCCAACTGTTGTTCCGACCCAAGCAATCCATTAAACAGGTATTTGTCCGTAAAACCTCCCTGCAAACCTGGTTTTTCTCTGTAAATTCTAAAAACATCTGAACACAGAAGAAGCTTAAAAATTCACCATAAAACCACGCATACCCAGCTCCCTCTTGAAGAATTGATGGTCGAATTTCACTAACAGAGCCGTTTCAAACTGAATTTTCAGTGAAAACCCTTTTTTCGTTCGCGCAGTCGTGAACCGGAATCCATAACCTGTTTTTAATTATCAAAAGAGGTCTACTAAACACTGTAAATTGCTTTCTCAAAGAGCCAAACAGTATTCCAATTGCTGTAGACCTACCCTGCTGCCCTGCATTCCTCAAAATCTTCCTGTCTTAGGCAGTGCCTTTCTTATTTATCAAGCAGCATCCAAACAAACATGGACACTCCAGTGCCACCAGTAGCCCTCAATATCGCCCCCCTAAATGCCCCCCAGAGACAGCTGGAGTGGCAGGACTTGGCAGACCTAGACTACCAAATCGCAGAGGACTCCCCATCAAGATGAAAGTTCCACATTCATCTATTAAATGAGCTCAAAGCCAGGCATAAAGATGGGACAGATATTCTAGGCATTTGGGATTCCTTCCTCCCAATTTTTAAGCTCCCTCAGGTCAACCAGTTCCCTGACCTGATTCACCTATGTGCTGTCTGCTATGACCCCATGCAGAGGGTTGTGCTTGACCCTACAGGTGTAGTGGTATTCTATATGACCCCTGAGGCCATCAGAGAAATGTTGCAGTTCAATACCCAGAAGAAATTGGTTCCTTTGTCCCTAATGGACTTGATCAACCAAGGAGCCAAGATATTAACAGATGCACAGATCCTGAAGCTAAATCAATTGTTTATTACAAACTCTGACACAGTGTTGCACCCTCCCATTTTTGATGGCTACCTCAATCAACTGGGTGTAGATCTTGCATATATGATTAGTTCAGTTTTGGGGTACAAGTCACTAGAATTCATTGAGGAAACTGTACTAGTAATGATGACAATGTTTTCCCCTGGCAAGAATCCCATCTGTTATGACTATGCTACATACATTTCAGATAAGATGCATGAGCAGTTTTTGCACTTGTCCAGAGAGAAGGTGTTCAGATACACCTCCTACATTTACCACCTCATCCTGTACTACTAACATGAGAAGTTCTCCTTTGAGATCAAGAGAACTGATGCAGCAGGCAATCCAAGGTCAGTGGTATACTGGACTTCAGTGTTTCACCTCAACGCATACTCTCCGTATACATACACTGAGTTCATAGACCTCTTCATCCATCCAGCCATGTCTTTACTCTTAACCTCACCCCCTCCAAGATTGTCTGATGAGATGCAGAGGATTCTGCAGCTATCCAGTGCATACAGCATAGGGGATTGGTACTTCTACCAACACTATACTGTAATCAGAATATATGGGTGTGAGCTGCGGCCATATAGATTGCCCAGGTTTGTGCCTATGAGACTATTTGCCTTAGAATACTTCAGGCAATTTGGCAATGCTGATATGGTGCACTTTGCAGGCAAGGGCAAGAAGGCACAACTAAAAGTAAGAAATCAATTGGGCCACCTTGTCTTAAACAAAAGAGAAGGCTGGAAAGAGGCCGACAGGAAACTAGAAGCCCTTGGCCTAAATCAAAGCTTCCTTTGGAAGCCTTATGACCCTAACATGTCCATATCCTTAAGAAGGCAGAAATACAAGCTCTCCAGCTATGAACATGAGAGCATGCCCTGCATTCAAAGACATGCCAACCAACCAAAATGGAGAAGGAACACGCTGAAAGAGCCAATTACTCAAGAAGAATTAGTTGAAAGGGCCAGAAGGCATTTATTGAAAATGGCTGACTTAGAATCTCCTTCTCAGGTACTTACTCTGCCAAAGCCTCAAACAGGAGCAGCTGCTTCATCTTCTACAACACATCAAGGGGCAGTGCAAACCACAGGTCAAGAGCAAAGCAAAGGCAAGGAGAAGGCTATGGAAGAGCCACAAGTACAAAAGGGTCAAGTGGAGCCACCCCAACAGGAACAACAGCACAAGGACCAACAGGTGCAGGGGGAGAAATCAGCAGAGGCCCCAATAGCCACCCAGCAATAGACAACACCAATGGCACCTCCAAGGCAGGATTCAAGGGTTGACTCCTCCCTCCTCCAAACCCCTCTAAGGGAGGATGTAAGCAGAAAGAGAGAAAGGGAAACTCCCCTTACCACATCACCAGAGAATAGGCAGAGACTGAATCCCTTCTCTGAGGAAGAAATGCCAAGCATGGAAGCCTCAGCCAGCTCCTTCCAACAGGAGCAAGACAGGGCAGCATTAGGAGAAGTGAGTTCCTCAGGCCAAAGGAAAGGAGGAGAAACAAGCATTAAGCATCATTTTAAAGATATAAAGAGAAGAAGTGAACCAATAAAGCTTCAACTCTACAATCACCTGCTGAACATGGCTCCTACAAATCAACAAAGGCTCATGTCTGCTTTTGATGCGAATGAGGGGAAAATGATCCTGAGCCACTTCACACCAACAGTGACTACATCAGGACCAATTTGGAGGTCCTATCAAAAGACATCCACCAAATGGATCAAATAGAGCTCCATAAGCAGACGGGTGAGATGGTCTATGCCACGTTGGCTGACAAGACCCTAGTCAACTACAGGCTGCAGAATAGCCTGAATAACACTACAGCACAGCTTGAGTTGGAAAGAGCTTCCTCTCAAGCTAAGGGCAACAGGATCAAAGCCTTGGAAGAAATTATAATAGAGTTTGGGCATGATCCCAAAGATGTGAAGGCTGTACAAGAAGTCCTCAGGCTAAGGGATGCTGATATGGCAGCATTAAAAAAGAAATTAAAAATCCCAGCAACTCTTCACCCACAAACAGAAGAGGTCGCCCAGCAGAGGCAAGAAAAGGATGCAGCTTCTCTACTAATGACACTGTATAAAGAGCTCATTCACACTCAGGAAAAGCTGCAGGAGTCAGAGGCCACATTAGAGGCAGCATTACAACAAAAGGAGGCAGGGAAAACCTCACAGCTACCTCCAGAAACAATAAATCTTGAGGAAACCCCTCAAGGCACTGCCCCTCCAAGCCAACCAGTGCAACAATCAGCACCAGACACTACAACACCAACTACCTCAGCACCAACAACAGAGAACGTTGAAAGCGTGGACATGTAGAAGCTGAGGAAAGAGATTCAGGTCTTGGAGTCCCAGATGTCTGAGCTAAGCCAAGCCCAGGACAATCTGGCCAAAATAAATCAAAAGTATGACAAGTCAAAACAAAATGTGGCTGAAAGAGAGAGGGAGGTAAAAGCCCTCAAGAAAAGGATTACTGAGCTAGAAAAGGAGCTCACATTAGACAAGGTCACATCAGAGCTCAAGAGGGTCATATGGGGCCATATTGGCCAAAGTATCACAGATCAATGGGAATATATAGAGGCCATCCATGAGCAAATAACGCTCATTGGAAGAGCACGCAAAGAAACACAAAGGGCAAGGCCATCTCTAGGCAGTATGCATGAGATTTCCACTAAGATGATAGACATGCTAAATTACAGGACAAGCTCCCAGCTGATAAAAATGGGAATTGGAAACAGGACAGAAACCATCTCATTAATCAAAAAAGTCCTGACATTAAGAAACCTGATTCAGACCCTGGAAAGGAGAACCCAGGACATGCAAGCAAATATTAATAAATTTCAGAACAGGTTTATGGCTTTATAGAACAGGGGGCTTCCTAGCCCATTGGATCCATCAGGAAGGTTGCTCTCCCATGAGAAGTATGCCAAGAAAGTAAGCACTTTTGCACAAAATCAGATCTCAGAGGCAGCCAGTTCATCAGCGGAAACAGGGCCAATCACAGGGAAGATCCTCTTTAACAGAGTAGATAATCTATTTTTTATTAGAAATGAAATTACACATTTATTTGATGAGCCCCCTCATTTTTATAAATATACAGAGGTTGATGAGACCATGGGGTCAATTTTGAAACATCAGTTGCCTTCATCAGATGTCTGGGAAGAATTGATAAGATTACTGTTAAATCAAAGTCAGTCATCATAATTTTGCTCTTTGAAAATATTAAATTTTTCATACACAGGAAACTAAAGACACATCAGCAGGAATGCATAAAGAGGCAGAGCCAACTTAGCACAGGTACTCGGCCACAACAGCAGCATCAGCAGTCACAGGTGGCAGGGCCGAGCAGACACAGGAAGTTACAGCTGCACAGACACGTCATTCGCCAGTTATGTCAAAGTGCCCAACCGACTCCGTGAGCCCCAAAGGTCAAGATTGTTCTGACAGGAGTTAAGAGCCTTTATAGTTCATTAAAGATTGCAATAACTTCTCATCTGCAATCTCTGAATGAGTTAGTGAAGATATTTTCCCTCTCAGATGACTCAATACCTGAGATATTTTGTAATAGACTTCTATATATTCCCCCTCGCATTTGTTAGCAGGGGTTGGACATTGGATGTAAGAAATCTCTTGATATCTATTTTGTTCTTCTTCTATTGTAAATCTTCAGAGAATTAATACAAAGGATGTTGGGATTTCTAAAGCTTTGTGTCTCTTGATGTCTTGCTGGTGTATGGCTGAATGTTGCAGGATTCCTGCGTATTTCATGCCTCAATAAGTTTCTCTTGTTACTCTCTATTATATGTTCGTTATCCTTCATATATCATTCACGTTTTCCATGTTTTAAATATCTAATAGCAAGGAAAAAGAATAGTCTCAGGATTTAATCATAGATTACCCTGAACTCAATCTAAGCTTTTATAAATGTTTTCTTCGGTTATGGTAATGAAAGTGTAATTCTTAATTGCTACCTTTCACACTATATCAGCACAGTGATCTATTGTTTCAGGAATTCATGTATTGCTCCTAAGTAATAGGTCCCTTTCTCACATCCCAACTTAGTAAAGAATTCTTAACTGCTCTTCACTGGTTGATTCACACATTCACCTTCATAATTTACAGATTGTTTTATGAAATATATAAAGGCCCCGCAATTCAAGCTGCACTAAACCAGGATCTCAAGGAAATAACAGCTACAGACCCCATTGCCCAATGGATTAATTCAATTGCAGATAACACTTCAAAACTATCAGAAAACATCCTCCCAACCAAACACAAACAAACAAACCTTTACTTCATAACTAGCCTAAAAGCTCCATAGAACAGTGACAAACCTTACCGAGAGAGCCCTCTCTGATTACAGCTGGGCTAGAAGCTGTAATCCAAAGATTGGTTAGTGTTTACCCCGGCCGTATTCCCTAGGGAGTCATAGGGAACAACCTGGGTGTTAACATAAATGGCGACTCCACTGGGGACCTTCACTATCTAGAGAGTACTATATATCTACCAGAAATTACACTTAAAATCTGAATATCAGCCAAGAAGCCTTCAAAACTGTTCCTGTACCAACATTTGCAGCCTTAAGGAAGAGCTGACTCAAATATCCTTTATATTCAGTGGCAGATTCACAGAGGCTTTCAAACTCCTGTCCAGTCCTTACTATGCAAATCTTTTTCAAAAATTTATAAGGACTAGCTCAGAAGCTGGCTCCCAAGAAGAATATTCGGTACACTAAGGCTAATCCTGACCCCAACCCTCCTACTGTCTTTGAAAATCCTAATACAATCTCTAAACTCATTAAAAAGCAGCAAGGGCCAGATAATCTTGCTGACTTTAGTCTAGAGACAGTTTACCCCAACCCCATCTCCACTCCAATCAAAGTACTCTTTCGTTCCACCCCTAACTCCCCTAGTTCCCCATCCACATCTCAAAGCCCTCCACCCACATCTTCTTCCCCCACACATACCTCCTTGACCAACATTCTAAATCCTGCTATACATGTTACCCCTGTGGTACCTATTGTTCCTCTTGTCCTAGTTGTCCTAGTCAATCAACCAAACCCCGTGAATATGGCTATGAGATATGCACCTCTGCAATTACCTGCTAACCCCGCAGCTCTGCCTCAAGATTATCAAGCCAAAATCTCATATTTTGACTCCACTGGTCCTTACACTGCTATCCAGCATGCCAAGAGAATGCAGGATCATTTTGAAAACTATGAAATAGATGATGAGACTATGAGGATGAGGATCTTTGTCCAAAGCTTAACAGGTGATGTCCGAACCTAGTTCAGATTGCTTCCTGCAAATACCATCACAACCCCTGATGAGCTTTACCAATCTTTCACAAACAGATGGGAGAAAAAGAAGGATCCCCTACATATACTTGGTGAATATGACATGATTAAAAGAGGTCCTCAAGAGACAATTCTGGAATATTGTGCTAGGTTTAATAATGTATATAATGCAATACCCCAAAACCTAAGACCTCCCCCTGATTTGGCTTTATACAAATTCCCTGATGGATTTGACCCTGATATGGCTTACCAATTAAAAGAAAGAGCCCCCCAAACCCTTGAAGAAGCTCAGAAGGTTGCTGTCACGGTTGAGGAAAACCTGATTGCTAAGAGGGACAGGGCTAGATTAGAAAAGAGAGTTGCCTTTAAAGAGGAACCCTCAGCCTTTGACCAAAAATTAGATGCAATAATTTCTGGTATGAAGAGGTTGGGTGACAGGGTAGAATCTGTGGAAAGGAAGTCTTCATGGGAAGCACCACCAAACAACTCCAACAGGAATCCAAACTTCAGGAGGAATCAAAATCCTAATATAGGTAAGGCCAATAATGATCCAGAAATAAGACCTCCATTTCAAGAAAACTATGTTGAAACATCCACATCAGAGGAGCAAGTGGATGATACCCATATCCACCTAACGGGTCTTGATGATGAGCACCAAGTCTTCTTAAGCCAAGAAGATCATGAAGAAGAAGACAGTAAACAGTTCCAAACAAAGTCAGGTGAATCATTTGATTTTAAACAAGGCTATGACACTGGTGTCTATGAAGTTCATAAACAGTACAAACTAAGAAGTAGGACTGTAAACATCACACAACCTGAAAAAACCAAGGATAGACTGCAGCCCAAGATTGCCGTAGTAACAGAACCAATGAATACAACTGATTCACTCACAAAGGAAGTAACTATTGAAGAAGTCACTGAACAAACACAAAGTCCACCAGCTACAACATTTGTACATCCCAATCCAAGCAAAAGGCCTCAAGAGGTGAATGAAAAACACAAGCCCCAAGATCAAGAAAAAACTTGGCCGAATAAAGAAAAGGTGGTCACCCACAACTCTAAGGCCCAGTTTGAAAAACCCTTTGACTTGGAAGCCGAAATTGGCAAACTAAAAATAGCCATTCCTCTTGGAGAGCTAGCTAAGAATGACATCTATAAACAACAGATTGAGAAGTCCCTCCAACTCAATCAAAGCAAAGACAATGTCAATGTGTTGGATGACACCCCAGAATTGTTGTTTGGTCCAGAGGTTGATGGAAAAACAGCAGGCACAGGCATCCTACCCTTTTATGTCAGCCTGCATGTACATGACAAGATACTACACAATGCAATGTTTGACTCAGGTGCCTCTCATAACCTAATGCCAAAATCTGTCATGGAAAGACTGAATCTAGATATCACTAGGCCATACAAGGACCTGTTCTCATTTGATTCCAGCCAAGTTAAATGCCTAGGCCTAATAAAAGACTTATGTGTATCCCTGGTCCAATACCCAAACAAAACAATCTTGATGGATGTGGTTGTTGTTGATATCCCACCCAAGTATGGGATGTTATTGTCAAGATCATGGGGGGCTAAACTTCAAGGGTCCCTTCAATTGGACATGTCATATGCTACAATCACAGTCTTTGGTCAACCCAAGAGATTATATAGAGAGTCACTCATGAAATATATGGTCAGCACTGCAGAGAAGCCTCAAAACTTCCCCATATATGCTATCCATTCCGACATTGACTCATATATCCTTTTCAATGACAATACAGGTCACACAAACAATGAAGAAACTCAGATAATCAAAACAGATCAGCAGACTAATGAAGGGAATCCTGACATAGAAACTTTGTTTGAGGCAAAAGAAGAGAATGTGCAAGAGGACAAATCATATGATGATGAAAACCATACACTCAAAGAAGATCAGGACTTCAGTAAACAAACAATAGCTCTAGAAACAAAATTGATCCCATCAAATCAAAAGATTGTGTTAAAACCAAAAATAGGGGAAGAAACTAAACTTCAACTCATAAGTCTAGACCACAGAGGTACTATTCAGCATCCCCTAGCACAAGAGACCTTATGGTTCCTCGAATTTGATGGATCAGTTAACAAATTAGGGGCAGGAGCTGGAGTTTGGATACATAATAAACAGAACAGCCATGCAGAAGGCAGAGCTTATAGACTAAACTTCAAATGCACTAATAACATGGCTGAGTATGAGGCTCTCCTACTAGGCCTCAAATTAATGCAATCCCTACAAGCCATGAAAGTGTCAATCCTAGGAGACTCAGACCTAGTCATCCAACAAGTGAAAGGCAATTTTGTTACCAATGACAAAAGACTGAAGTCTTATAGATCTGTTGCCACTAAGCTACTAGAGTCCTTCACCGAATTCCGAATCACCAAAATTCCTAGGGCTCAAAACCTCCATGCTCACAGTCTAGCCATGTTTGCAAGCACTTGCAAGCTTCCTTTTGAGCCCCATCACTATTTTACAGCTGAAGTAAACCACAGACCATCTGTTCCAAACAATATAAAGGACTGGCAGGTGTTTGACAATGACACACAAATCAACAATTTTCTAACTTTACAAGAAGAGTTTTCAGGTCTAAACATAGACACTGAGACAGCCAGTCAATCACAAATACTTGAGACAGAAAAACAATCACAAATACTTGAGACAGAAAAACAACCACAAATACATGGCAAAAACAATAACCAAGCAATATCACCTAAAACAGCTATCCAAATGCTACATCCCACAGTCTTTAACCAGCACAACATACAAGGAATCCTGCAAGATAAATATGAGGATTTAGCTGATTATGAAACAGAGGTGATACAATTAAAAGATAATTTTCTTCCAATAGGTTTAGCCCCTTTGGAAGACATTTTTGACTCCAATGATGTTCCCAATAAACCAAAATTACAGCCCCTGAACACTACCATAGAAGAGCAAAATATTGGGACAATGAAAGAACCCAAAATCATAAAACTATCTGCTGCATTACCTCCTGACCAAAAGCCCAAATACATTGACCTTTTTAAGGAGTTTCAAGATGTGTTTGCATGGAGTTATGAGGATCTCAAATCCTATGACACCTCTGTAATACAACATACTATCCCACTCAAGCCAAATCAGAAGCCCTTCAAGAAAAAACTGAGGAGAATCAATCCTATGCTCCTCCCAGCAATGGAGCAAGAGGTGCAAAAGATGTTTAAAGCAGGCATAATAGCACCAATCAGATTCTCTGATTGGATTTCAAACCTAGTCCCCACAAGGAAGAAAACTGGTGAAATTAGGCTCTGTGTGGATTTGAGAAACCTCAACCAAGTATCATTGAAAGATAACTACCCCTTGCCTAAGATGGATCACATCTTGCAGAGAGTAGTTGGGGCCTCAAAGATTTCCTTGCTTGATGGGTTCTCAGGCTTCAACCAGATCCTGGTCCACCCTGATGATCAGGACAAAACTGCATTTACAACCCCATGGGGGACCTTTAAATATGTTAAAATGCCTTTTGGTTTGAAAAATGCAGGGGCTACATTCCAAAGAGCAATGGATATTGCTTTTTCTAAAGAGATCCATGACTTCCTTGTCATTTATTTGGATGATCTCACACCCTTTTCAAAATCCGACCAAGACCACTTAAAACATCTAAGGCAGATATTCACAACTTGCAGGAAATATGGAATTTCCTTAAACCCTAAAAAATCCTTGTTTGGTCTAGAAGAAGGAAAACTGTTGGGGCACATTATTTCCAAAGATGGCATCAGAATTGACCCAGACAGAATACAGGCCATCCAACAAATGCCCCACCCAAGGAATATAAAGGAATTACAAGCCTTTTTGGGAAAAATCAACTTTCTAAGAAGGTTTATCCCAAACCTGGCTGAGCTGAGCAGATTGCTTAATAACATGCTTAAGAAGGATTCAAAGGTGAAGTGGACAGTAGAGACAAGCCAAGCTTTTGAAAGCATCAAGTTTTCCCTCACTCAAACCCCAGTCCTAACCAATCCTCAATTTGATAGGAAATTCATCATATTTTCCTTTGCTTCCCAACACACAATTGCTGTTGTCTTACTACAGAAAGATGACCAAGGGAATGAGAAACCCATTGCTTTCTTTAGTAAAGCTCTTAGAGATGCACCCCTCAAGTACCAGATTATGGAAAAACAAGCCTATGCTTTGGTCAAAGCTATTAAAGACTTTAGGATTTACATCCTATACTCCCATGTAATAGCTTATGTGCCAAGCCCAATTGTCAAAGATATACTCACTCAAGAGAACTTGGAGGGTAGAAGAGGAAAATGGATTGCAAACATTCTGGAATTTGATATAGAAATAAAACCTAAAAAACTGATAAAAGGGTAGGGCTTGGCCAAACTAATGGCTGAAACGAATTTCCAAGCCCTAGACATCAACCAACTGGACAATGAACCGGAGCTGGCGATTCCAAAGATCAACGTAGCCTTTGAACAATCCCCCTGGTATTCTGATATTTGTTATGTGTTACAAAACCTGTGTGCTCCCCCAGGGCTGTCCAGAACTAAAAGTAGGTTCTTAAAAATGAAAGCCATAAAATTTTGTGTGATGGAAGAAAATCTGTTATGGAAAAACCATGAGGGAATCTTGTTAAATTGTTTGATTGAAAATGAAGCTAATAAGATCATGGAAGAATTTCATGTAGGTGATTGTGGTGGGCATCTATATTGGAAGTCCACTGTGGATAAAATACTTAGAGCTGGATACTATTGGCCTACTATCTTCCCTGATGTCAAGAAATTCACCACTGCATGTCACAAATGTCAAGTGTTTGAAGGAAAGAGACAATTGCTGCCACTACCTCTAAGACCAATTGCAACAGAAAGACCATTTCAGCAATGGGGCTTGGATTTCATTGGAGAAATCAATCCCTCATCTTCAGGCCAACATAGATGGATTCTGACAGCAACAGACTACTTCACAAAGTGGATTGAAGCAATTCCATGCAGACAAGAAAATGATTCTATTATCATCCAATTTCTTGAGACCAATATCCTTGCTAGATTTGGGTGCCCTAATAAAATAATAACAGACAATGCTGCTGCTTTCAGATCAAAAAAGATGGTTAGCTTCTGTCACAAATTCCATATTACTTTGGGCCATTCTACTGCATATTATCCCCAAGGAAATGGCCTTGCAGAATCATCAAACAAAAGCCTGGTAAATATGATAAAGAAAGTGTTGGAAGAGAACAAAAAGAATTGGCATAAGAAACTTGTCAATGCCTTATGGCAAGATAGATTAACAACCAAAAGATCAATTGGGGTCAGCCCATATGAGTTAGTCTATGGATTAGAAGCCAAGTTTCCTTCATCACTAGGGATCCCTGTCATGAAACTACTACAGGAAAGTCAAGCTGAGCCAAATGATATGCAACGAAGGGTGAACCAAATTATATGCTTGCAGCAAACCAGGGACCAAGTTTACAACAGAGTTCAGATCTTACAAGAGAAGCTCAAAAAAGCTTTTGTTAGAAGGACCAAGGCTGAGGATTTTAACATGGGTGACAAAGTTCTCAAGTGGGATTCAAGAAGAGAAAACAAAGGAAAACATGGAAAGTTTGATTCCCTTTGGAGAGGACCATTTGTCATCCAAGCAGTACAAGGAAATAACACCTACTTTCTCAGAAATCTTGATGAAACTGATTTAGATGAAGGTCCTGTCAATGGCAGGATGCTCAAACACTATTTTGAATACCTTCCATAAAATACAGTATGGCTGCCCTTGTATATAATTTACTGTATATAGTGTTTTGTTTTTCTAAAAAAGCATGTGAATAACTTGATATTCAGGATCCTGCAGAAGCAGGGAAAGGCTACACTACAGCAAGGTGTCATAGATATGATAGTCTGCAATTTTGAGGTTTCAAGGAAGTCAAAGATCCATGTTTTGGAGCAATGGCCAAAAGGCAAGGCACACTGACCTGTTGTTCTTGGTCTTTCAAGAAGAAAAACCATCCCCATGTGGAGCCACTGTTGGATACCTATACCAATAGGTTTCATATTTCATGATTGGCAAATTCAAATGCCAAATATGCTCTACTTTGCTGATACAAAGATCCCATATTTCAAGGAAAAAGCAAGGTGTGTACATGCCATCATGTCTATTAAAGTTTTGATGGATGGTCCAAAAGTCTAATCTGGATCATACCATATTTCAATTTGCTGTTGTAGAATAGAGAAAGAAATCTGTCCAAACTGTTTAATCTTGGCAGATCAGTAGTTAGGCAGAGAAACTAAGGTCCCCAACTGCTTAATCTGGGGCCTTGGAAGAAATAAGGGTAGTGTTAGATAGGAAATCAAAGCAAAAAGCCAAGGGAAAAGAAAAGGCACATCAAAGGTCTGCAAGTCCAAATGCACCCTCCAAGAAGAAACAAAAAATGCTAGGAAAAATAGTTGGGTAGGTAGATGGGGGTTGCAGAATTGGTGTTCTTTCCAAGCTGAAATTTGCTAATCAGATACAAGGAAAACAACATATTGGAGCATGTCTAACTTCCCTTTCTCCCTTGTTTATCACTCATTAACAACCTCCCTTCTCAAGATATGTTTGTAAGAAGGATTCAAGGTTATGTTGGTTCTCATAGGCCTTCAGAAGCCTCATTTCTTGTGTAGAGTTCTTTTCATTTTGATCTACTCTTAAAACTAAGTTGTTTTCCAAGAAAACTTAGTAATACCACCCTTCATTCACCATTCCCCTCCATATTAACCTCCAACTTGTATTATTTAGCTCCCTATGTTACCCTTTCCCTACTATGATAACATCATGGTGTATAAACCCTAAGCAATGTATAAATATCCCCTCCTTGGAATTATAGCCATATGTTTTCTCTACTAGGGCATTGGATTAACACCTGGTTAAGTTCAAGAACCCAAGCCTAGCCCCTTTTCTCCATCAGAGCCTATCTACATAGCCAACTCTCCATTTTGCCTAAAAACCCTTGAATAAACCCTTTTTTTCACCCTCATACCCACTAAAAGGAAAAAATATGATGAAATCCACCCAATGGATCAAATAGAGCTCCATAAGCAGACGAGTGAGATGGTCTATGCCACGTTGGCTGACAAGACCCTAGTCAACTACAGGCTGCAGAATAGCCTGAATAACACTGCAGCACAGCTTGAGTTGGAAAGAGCTTCCTCTCAAGCTAAGGACAACAGGATCAAAGCCTTGGAAGAAATTATAATAGAGTTTGGGCATGATCCCAAAGATGTGAAGTCTGTACAAGAAGTCCTCAGGCTAAGGGATGCTGATATGGCAGCATTAAAAAAGAAATTAAAAATCCCAGCAACTCTTCACCCACAAACAGAAGAGGTTGCCCAGCAGAGGCAAGAAAAGGATGCAGCTTCTCTACTAATGACACTGTATAAAGAGCTCATTCACACTCAGGAAAAGCTGCAGGAGTCAGAGGCCACATTAGAGGCAGCATTACAACAAAAGGAGGCAGGGAAAACCTCACAGCCACCTCCAGAAACAATAAATCTTGAGGAAACCCCTCAAGGAACTGCCCCTCCCAGCCAACCAGTGCAACAATCAGCACCAGGCACTTCAGCACCAGACACTGCAACACCAACTACCTCAGCACCAACAACAGAGAAGGCTGAAATCCTAGACATGCAGAAGCTGAGGAAAGAGATTCAGGTCTTGGAGTCCCAGATGTCTAAGCTAATCCAAGCCCAGGACAATCTGGCCAAAATAAATGAAAAGTATGACAAGTCAAAACAAAATGTGGCCGAAAGAGAGAGGGAGGTAAAAGCCCTCAAGAAAAGGATTACTGAGCTAGAAAAGGAGCTCACATTAGACAAGGTCACATTAGAGCTCAAGAGGGTCATATGGGGCCATATTGGCCAAAGTATCATAGATCAATGGGAATATATAGAGGCCATCCATGAGCAAATAACGCTCATTGGAAGAGCACGCAAAGAAATACAAAGGGCAAGGGCATCTCTAGGCAGTATGCCTGAGATTGCCACTAAGATGATAGACGTGCTAAATTACAGGACAAGCTCCCAGCTGATAAAAATGGGAATTGGAAACGGGACAGAAACCATCTCATTAATCAAAAAAGTCCTGACATTAAGAAACCTGATTCAGACCCTGGAAAGGAGAACCCAGGACATGCAAGCAGATATTAATAAATTTCAGAACATGTTTATGGCTTTACGGAACAGGGGGCTTCCTAGCCCATTGGATCCATCAGGAAGGTTGCTATCCCATGAGAAGTATGCCAAGAAAGTAAGCACTTTTGCACAAAATCAGATCTCAGAGGCAGCCAGTTCATCAGCAGAAACAGGGCCAATCACAGGGCAGATCCTCTTTAACAGAGTAGATAATCTATTTTTTATTAGAAATGAAATTGCACATTTATTTGATGAGCCCCCTCATTTTTATAAATATACAGAGGCTGATGAGACCATGGCGTCAATTTTGAAACATCAGTTGCCTTCATCAGATGTCTGGGAAGAATTGATAAGATTACTGTTAAATCAAAGTCAGTCATCATAATTTTGCTCTTTGAAAATATTAAATTTTTCATACACAGGAAACTAAAGACACATCAGCAGGTATGCATAAAGAGGCTGAGCCAACTTAGCACAGGTACTCATCCACAACAGCAGCATCAGCAGTCACAGGTGGCAGGGCCAAGCAGACACAGGAAGTTACAGCTGCACAGACACGTCATTCAGCAGTTATGTCAAAGTGCCCAACCGACTCCGTGAGCCCCAAAGGTCAAGATTGTTCTGACCGGAGTTAAGAGCCTTTATAGTTCATTAAAGATTGCAATAACTTCTCATCTGCAATCTCTGAACGAGTTAGTGAAGATATTTTCCCTCTCAGATGACTCAATACCTGAGATATTTTGTAATAGACTTCTATATATTCCCCCTCGCATTTGTTAGCAGGGGTTGGACATTGGATGTAAGAAATCTCTTGATATCTATTCTGTTCTTCTTCTATTGTAAATATTCAGAGAATTAATACAAAGGATGCTGGGATTTCTAAAGCTTTGTGTCTCTTGATGTCTTGCTGGTGTATGGCTGAATGTTGCAGGATTCCTGCGTATTTCATGGCTCAATAAGTTTCTCTTGTTACTCTCTGTTATATGTTCGTTATCCTTCATATATCATTCATGTTTTCCATGTTTTAAATATCTAATAGCAAGGAAAAAGAATAGTCTCAGGATTTAATCATAGATTACCCTGAACTCAATCTAAGCTGTTATAAATGTTTTCTTCAGTTATGGTAATGAAAGTGTAATTATTAATTGCTACCTTTCACACTATATCAGCACAGTGATCTATTGTTTCAGGAATTCATGTATTTCTCCTAAGTAATAGGTCCCTTTCTCACATCCCAACTCAGTCAAGAATTCTTAACTGCTCTTCACTGGTTGATTCACACATTCACCTTCATAATTTACAGATTGTTTTATGAAATATATAAAGGCCCTGCAATTCAAGCTGCACTAAACCAGGATCTCAAGGAAATAACAGCTACAAACCCCATTGCCCAATGGATTAATTCACCTGCAGATAACACTTCAAAACTATCAGAAAACATCCTCCCAACCAAACACAAAACAAACAAACCTTTACTTCATAACTAGCCTAAAATCTCCATAGAACAGTGACAAACCTTACAGAGAGAGCCCTCTCTGATTACAGCTGGGCTAGAAGCTGTAATCCAAAGATTGGTTAGTGGTTACCCCGGCCGTATTCCCTAGGGAGTCATAGGGAACAACCTGGGTGTTAACAGGTAGAAAGAGAAAATTGCAAGAATGGGAAGGAAGTTTCCATAATCGATGTGCTATAAGATGATTCACAGGTTGAAGTCAATGTGTGGACAAAGGAAGCACCTTTGAAATGGATTGGTAAGAAATGGTTAGCATTCTTAACTAATTAAAGGTTGCATTTCTTTTGATTTGATGCATTTCTTTGCTAATGAGATGCAAGTTGCAAGGTTTACCAACAACTTGACTGGAAAGTTGAGTATGTAGACCCACTTTATTAATGCAAAAATTATTTTCATTTTAGATTTAAAAGTATAGTGTGCTGAAGAGAAAGTTGAAGGATGAAGAGCATGCATGAGAAAGATATCCATGAACACAGGGATGTTGATGATTTCCTTGTACCTGAACATGTATGTGTAATTAACTTGAATGGTTGATTGCTTTGTTTTTAAACATGCATGTAATGTAATATTGACTTGGGAAAATTTGATTTGGTCTCCAAGCTTGTAAAAGGGAGATAATGATGAAGTGTTTCATTTGTGAAAAACAATCCTTAAGTTCTTTTTACATGCTTAACTTGAAGGGTCAATTGTTGTAAAGTCATGTTTTTGTTGGTTTGTTAACTAGTCAATCATTAGTACAAAGATGTAAAAACATGATGATGATTCACCTGATGTAAAACTTGTTTCTTTTTAAGAAGCAAGAGTTTAGGTCATCCAATTATTTTTTGTATTTCGGTTGTTTTTGACAATATGTCAACAAAATGTAATGTAATTGGTAAAAATGTACATTTCTGTTAAGGAGATGTAAATTCACATTTGTTTGAAACGCCTTGGATCAGTGATCAAGGCAGAGAGGTTCAAACTACCTTCTGTAACCTTCTCAGCAAGAGTTTTGCATGAATTCTGAGGGAAACCCATTTTTAACAAGAGGACATTTCTTAACAGGAGAACAAGTGCATCTAGGAAGGAAAGCTTTAAAAGTTTTGGTTCAAAGGTACTAGCCATGTAGGGAAAGTGTATGGAGGTTGAAAGAAGATGGTGTCATACTCTCATCTACTATTTAGATCAATATATTAGTCTTTTGGGGTCCAAAATATTCTCAATGTGGAGGAGTGATCAGAACCAAGGTTAAAGACTTAAGGATAAATTGTTAAAGGGTTAAAAAGGTTCATTTAACCTTGAAGTGCTAAACCTTTATTAACGCGCAAAACCTTGATAAAGCGCAAAACCTTTTATAAAGTGATTTTTCATTAAAATCAGAATAAAGCACGTGGGTAGTATTGGCCAAGCGGTAAATGGTATATTGCATGGATGAAAGGTTGGAAGCAATATTCGACCCAAGGCACGCTATTCCATTCAATAGGCGACACGTAGTAGAGAAAAACTGCTCTTATCGTGCGCCCTGGGTCAAATATCGTTCGTGCAGGAAATCTGTGTGATTTGAATGATGTCCACTGGATTGAGCGGGGCCACATTTATGATGGAGATTGGCCAGGAAAGTTGGCCAACGGACGACACTACAACCGTTAGAAGAATAGGATAGATCGACGGTCCAGGATGAACACAACTGAAAAATCTTAATGGTTGAATGTCCCTGACCGTCGGGGTTATATCACACGTGTGTGCACCCAATAATTGTGGTAAAGCAAAATGGCTAACTCTGACGGCCGACCTGGCGGAATGACTAGGGTCTAGTGAATGTGCTAAAACCTGGTGGAATGACCAGAGTTTATTGGATGTGCTAAGTTTAGTGGAAGTCAGGTGTGATAGCTCAATTTGGTTAAATATATCAAATAAAAGCAAAGACAAAGTAGTTTATAGGGAGCTGGAGATTCCAGATTCCAAAGGGAAACATGGATTACAGAGGAGTTTTGCAGAGTCCAGAGAGACAGAAGCAAGGCCCGAGAGTGAACCAAGAGGTTCACTAGACTAAATAGATCCTTCTAAAGCTAATGGAATGATCCATAGAAGCTGAAGAGGTCATCTTCATGGAGAATTCCATCCAAGAAGATTGATTCTAGAGTTCAGAAGCTACCAGAGGTTGGAGGCAGTTGCAGGGGCTACTAGAGCTCATTCTTAGTGATCCAACAATTCAATCTATCTGTAAAGGACCTTTTGAATCCATTGAAGGGATTTTTAGAAGCATCTGAAGACTTCTAAGGGCCAAGATGCTATAGTGAATTTTCAGAACAACAAATGATCAAGGTTGTTGTTGGTGTCTGATGTGTGCTGAAGACAGAAGAAGAAATTCCAAAGGCAGTTAGCAAAATTCTGAGGGAGTTAGTGTCATCCAAAATATCAAGTTAGCTCAGTGTACTAATTGAAGGAATCAAGTCCAGAGAAGCGTAGACCTGTCTGTAGAGTAAGGACAACCAAGGATAAGATGGTATTCTAAGCCCATTGGTTCAGTTTTAAACCTCTAGAGTTGAGCGTGGAACTTGTAAAATAAGTTTTACCATAATCCCAAAGAGCCTAGTCAAGTTGACAAGAGCTCAAGGAGACGTAGCTCATGATATCGGGGTGAAATCCTATATTATATCGCTATTTATGTGTGATTGTCTATTTACTGCATTTTTCTGTTATTTGTCTTTAATATCAGCATAAGGAAATAAGCACTTAAACAGTATGAACAAGGACATACATCTATTTCAAGTCCTTAATTCTGCATTTGTCAATCTAAGCTAGATCATAATTTTGTTAAGATTTGGAGTGGGAGGTTCTTGTAAGTATCACAAGAAGTTTAGACCCCCATTTCAGATGACTTATGGTGTGAAAATGTAAGCTAAAATAAACTACAAAGGCTCCTGAAATTGAATGCTCTTTATACAAATCTTAGAGTGGCTTAGTTTGTGGAGTGGAATGTGTGTGCAAATGAAAAAGTAAGTGCCAAAGTATGTAAATATGTGGATATGTGATGATCCTTTACAAAATACCCTACTTACACTATGTTGTGATTGTTCCTTGCATGAAAATAAATAATATGTGGATAATGGGCCACTTACTTCCTTCCTATTATACTATGTGTACCTAAAAGGGAGATGGAAAAACCAACTGCTCAAGAAGGCTTTTAGATACAAGCCAGGGATCATCCGGAAGATGCAAGGGAAGTAGGGGATACTACCTTTCTTTAATAGCGCTTGGTTCTAGTCCTAATACTAATGAACTAAAAATTATTTGGTTATTCAAAAAGATATGTGGATTATGGGCAACTTACTCTTCTCCTAATTAAGTTATGTGACTTGTGAAAAATAGAAAAACAAATTGAAAAATATGTGTGGATTATGGTCGCTTACTCTTACCCTTAATTAAGCTATGTCTGAAATTAAAATTTGTCTTAAAGTAAAGATTAAGTAATTACCCTACCAATAGTGATTAGTAAAATAATTAAACAATATAAACTAACTGTAAAAAATTTGCGGGGGTGAAGGAAATTCACTAAAGGTTCCCTATCACCCAGGAAAGAAACATTGCAATGATTTTGAGCTCTCTATAACCGACGCTGGTTATCCTCCACACAAGAGCACAAACTACAAGTCCACGTGATAAAGGAAAAATAATAACCAAGGTCATGGGACACTTATTCCAAGCTAAATGTTGGGCAAAACATCCTAGTGTAGGTATTCATTTGGCTTATTGCGGCTAAGGAAATCGGTAAAGGCAATGACAAAGGATTTGGAAAGGCAATGACAAAGGATTTGGAAAGGCAAAGAGTTAATTATTGGTATTTTATTTATGAAAATAATGGAAATTAGGAGAAAAAAGGTGAAATTTCACAGGTTTCATGTGAGGAGAAAAATGAAGGAAAAATAATGGAAATTGAAGGCAATAGAGGCCTCATTAGTAAAAAGGCTTATGAGGATCAGTTGGTACCTTTTGTCGGTTCTGTTTTGGAGCTCTATCTCTATTCTCTCTCTCTCACTCTTACACACTTAGAGAATTCTTGGAGCACTCTAGCATTGGAGGAAAGAAGGCAATGGAGGGACAAGAAATCAAGAGGAAGAAAAGATCAAGCAAGGAAGAGAAAGATCAAGAAACTACAACGGGATAACTTGTAGGTATCGATTTGCATGTGTGGTTTCCTTGCTAGATTTGGCATGCATGTGTGTTTTGGTTCACTTGATGTCATTGGCATGGGTTTTTCTAGGTGTGATAGTGTTTTTCAGCCTTCTTGTGCCATTTCTAGATCGCCATGGTGTGGTGGGTTCTCTTGTATTTATTTGAGATGGATTGAATGGATTTGAATCTATGTGGGGTGGTCTTATGATCCAGGTGGATATTGGTGGCCACACGCCTATTCCACCTAGACCCCCCAACCAGTTTCATCTGTTTCCTTAATTGTAGCACAATTTACTATTTTTGGCAGCTTTCAGGTCCTGAACTTCTGGAGCAATTTTGAGGCCATAAAATATGTTTTTTTGGCAAAATTCCTTCAGTGATTGCTATAGCAAGCACATCAACCGCTGTATTCCTTGGAGAGATATTTCCAATGAGGTATCATACTCGTCAAATGGAGATAATATGACCAAGTTACGACCCTGAAAATTGGCTGCCCAACTAACCCCAACGAGGCCCATTAACTCTTGGTGTTACATCTCCTCGAGTTATGGTTTTGGTTGTTTAGGGTTTTCCCTTATTGTTCAACAATAAAAAGGCCATTGAGCCTCATTGTAACTTAGTTCAAAGGCATGTAGGTTCCACATCTCTTCTCAAAGATAAGCAACCATCGCCTGAGCTATCTTATTTCCATTCTGCTTGTAAGAATAGTTCAATATTTTTTTATTAATGAAATGAAGCGTGTTTATGATTATATCTATAAGTTGTTGTGTTCTTGTTTAGGTTTGGATTAGTGGTATCAGAGTGGTTTTCTCTTCTTTTTTTTTCTTTGCATGTCCCCAATGACGTCAAGGTATAAGGAGTTAGGGCTTGATCTGGTTGAACCATTACAAGATTAGCCTCACAAAACTAGATGACCTCCCATGGTGGAAGAAAAGAAATACGAGGGGGTAGGAGATCCTTTCAAAATTTTGCTTGAGGAAGACCTCAAGCGACAAAGGGACGCGATGATGGATAAATTTTCCCATATCCTTCAACGACTACCCACAGATGATGCATCTTCATCTAGTGGCCACTCTGGAGGTGGTACTCCTTTTAAGGTACAAGTTAACTTAGATATTCCCATATTCGAAGGCTTGATAAATGTAGATGTCGTAGATAAATGGTGAATATATTAGAAGGATATTTTTTAGTTCATGACTTTTCCAATTGGGAAAAGGTTACACTTGCACTTCTCAAAGCTACCCCACATGTCAAGGACTGGTGGGAAACCTACTGTAAACAAAAGGACGAGAGTGAACCCTCATTGCTTTCATCTACACCAACTTGGAATTATTTTTGAGACACCATTGAGGAATAGTATTACCCTGTTGGGAGCTATGAAGATAAATACTTAAAGTTGACCATGCTACGGCAGGGAAGGGACCAAGATATGTCGAAGTTCACAAATAATTTCCATAGCCTTTGCACAAAGTTGGGTATCAAGGATACTGAGCAACATTTGGTGCTCAAGTACCGCTATTGTCTACACAATTACATCCAGGATGAGATGGAGTTCCTGGAAATTTCCTTGCTCGGCACGATGTATCAGTACATTGTAAATATTGAGTAGAAGTTTAAATAGAAGAAGCGGGACTTTGGATCTCTAAATCTAAAGCAAGGAAAATGAACCCCCAAACCAAAAAACAAGGGACCAAGCCAAGGCAAGGCTACCAAGGACAACCCACCGAAGTGGAAAGCAAAGAAAAACACCACGAAGATGAGGAAGGACATAAGAAAATGGTGTGAGTTCCATAAGACCTCCACTCACAATACAAGTGAGTTTCAGGCCAAGCAGTCACTAGTGGCTGAGCTGAAGGCTTCCGAATCAGATCTAGGTTTTGGATTTGAATCAGAACCCAATAAGGGGACTAACAAAGGGAAGCATATCATTGATATGGAGCCCAGTGCCACCATGGCCACCACAAAGATCCAGAAAATTGAGCCTAAAGATCTAGAGGAGGGGGAATGCCTCTTCCACTCACAGATGTGGGTGAAGGGTTCTCCGCTACAGTTCATTATCGATAGAGGGAGCCAAAAGAACCTCATTTCAGCAGAGGTCATGAAGCGATTGGCCCTAAATACTACAACACATCCACAACTATACAACATCGGGTGGCTTCACTAAGGACAAAATCTTCATGTCATCTAGCAGTGTCGCCTTCCTTAGAGCATTAAGCCCTTCATGGATTAGGTACTGTGTGATGTTGCTCCTCTTGAAGTTTATGATGTATTGTTAGGACAACCATACTTGTGGAAGTGACATGAGATATATGAGTCTAGACATTGCTATGTGATTATTACTTTGGAAAATAAGTTGTACAAGATACCGGAGGTAGCCCCGCCTATCGCCATATCTTTGATCACTCCAAATCCATGCAGTAAGATCATTTCTCAGACGAGGAAATTCATTTTCCTTATGATTTGCCCCCAAGGCAAGAAGAAGGTTATGGCCACGACTTCCAGGTAGGGCTCCTCTACACAACAGCAACAAATGGACAAGGTCATGGAGGAGTACAGTGACATTTTTGCCTCACCCACAAGGATACCTCTGCACTGTCAGATCAAGAACTCCATCGATCTAACCCCAGGCACACCGCTGCCCAATGGACCAATATTTCGACACACTATTCTCGAGAACGATGAGATTAAGAGGTAGATTTAGGAACTACTATAGAAAGGGCACATTAGTTTAAGCTCATCACCTTGTGGGAGCCCAATTGTATTGGTATAGAAGAAGGATGGGACCTAGAGGATTTGTATTAACTATCGAGCACTGAACAAGATCACTGTTTGGAATAGGTACCCAATCCCGTGGATTGATGACCTTGTTGACCAACTCAAAGGGGCTAAATATTTCAGCAAGATTGACTTGAAGTTAGGTTATCACCAGGTGCCTATCAAACCCTTTGGTGTGTGGAAGACTACCTTCAAATCCAAGGAGGGACTTTTCAAATGGTTGTTCATGCCTTTTGGATTGACGAACAACCATGCAACCTTCATGAGACTGATGGATGACATCTTGAAACCCTTCACCAATGCATTCTTGGTGGTGTATTTATATGACATCTTGATCTTCATCCAGAGTTTGGAAGCGAACCTCCACCATATTCGATAGGTCCTTCAAACCCTTCGACAACACAGATTGTGTTATAACTTGGAGAAATAAACCTTTGGCCTAACCCAGGTTCAATATCTGGGTTACATCATTGATGAGCAAGGTGTACATGTGGACCCATCCAAGATACAAGTCATTTGGGATTGGCCAGCCCCAACCACTCTAACAGAGCTCCACAACCTTTTGGGTCTTGCCGATTTCTACCATAGGTTCATGTTGGGGTTATCTCATATCACTTGGCCTTTTAGTCAAGTCACTAAGGGAAGAGCGAAGAAAAGTTCTTTTGGTCAAAAACTCAACAACGAACATTCTTTGAATTAAAGAATCACCTCTATTCTGCACTAGTGCTCACATTACCAGACCTACAACAACCATTTGAGATTGAGACAGATGACTCCAACTATGCTATTGGTGCAGTTCTTACTCAACATGGGCATCTAGTGGCTTACCATAGTGAGGCACTTTCAGACACAACCTGAAAGTAGCCCACTTATGACAAAGAAATGTATTCCATTGTGCAGGCCTACCATCAATGGAAGCATTTATTTTAGGGAAGGAAACGGTCATCCACACAAACCAGCGGCCTCTACAATTCATACACACACAAGGGAAGTTGTAGAATGATCTCCATTAGAAATGGTCCACCTATCTACAATAGTTCCATTTGAACATTAATTATAAGAAGGGAAACACTAATAATGTCATTGATTGCTTCACGTTGGGTGTGAGATCCCCCAAGGGAAGTTTTGGGGCTTAAAGCCCAGATTTTGACTAAATCCGATGTAAAGGATCTGCGTGTTGTGGGCATGGAGCGCGAACTTGTAAATGAGTCATAGGGTTGTCTACCCTCATTTTTGTAAATGTAATGTCAGCTTTAGAGATCTACCCATGGTCTGCGGACCATGGGATTGTATAAATAGAGCGAGGCTCTAAGTTGTAAATAAGGGAAGAAGATCAATTGATGGATGAAGAATAAATACTTGAGTCTTATCCAAGTGTAGAGTCAAGTCTTGAGTTGTAGAGTAGGAGAAGGCTCTACAGCTGAGTGGGCAGAGGCCTAGTAGTCGGAAGCTGAGTGCGCGAACCCCTACAGCTAAGTGCGTAGGGTAGGTTGAGTATGTAACCAATTTAAGTAGTAATAAAGAGAAGTTTTATACCATTCATGTGTATTTATTTACTATTCTCTGCATTGAATGTATTGGGTATAAATTACGTTTCTATTGTTTATATGATGCACAAACTTATATGATTGTGTTGATTAAGAGAATATAATATAAAGTATCTATTTACGCGAAGTTAACTAATAGTTATAAGAAGATAAGTAAGATCCACGGTGTAACTTCCCCGGCAATGACGCCAAAATGTTTGGTCAATTTAGAGTGTCCTAAATTTCTGTATAAATTGTCAATCTGAGAGTCGTAAACTCTTGAAGTGCGGCACACTATATGTGCAAGATAACCTATTTCTTATTTTTTTGTCGTTTTTGAGTTTTTGTTTTGTTTTGGATTTATTTCTGTTAACTCCCTAATGTGAGATGGAAATTCTAAAAGACAAGTATGATATAATTGTTCAAGGCAATGATGTCCTTTAAAATGATTTTCAAAACTTCAAACTCTTTTTAAAAACATACGATGATGAAACTAATTCCTGAAAAGAGAGTGAAAATGTGTCACTATTCTAATTAAACAACAGTGAGCTAGTGACCATGAAACCCATTATCCTTTCTACCATGAAAATATAAGAAAAACTAAACTCAAAGAAATCCAAGAATTGCAAGCAAAGAAAACTAAAATCACATTACATCAACTCATATTCTGACCCCTCACCATTCGAATCGCTCTGGCTTTAGGAGGTAATCATAAACAACTTGAGAAATTTGATATCTAATTTGCAGAAAATAAAACGAGTATCAAACTACACACTCATACTTCAATCCCTCACCATTCGACTCGCTCTGGCTTTAGGAGGTAACTGAGAATGACATGACCAATCCAATAACTAACTTGCAGAAAAATTAACTAATATCAAACTATGCAGTCATACTTCAATCCCTCACCATTTAACTCACTCTGGCTTTAGGAGGTAACTAAAAATGACATGAGCAATTCAATAACTAACTCGCAGAAAAATAAACTAATATCAAACTACGCATTCATACTTCAATCCCTCACCATTTGACTCGCTCTGACTTTAGGAGGTAATTGAAAATGACATGAGTAATTTAATATCTATCTCACAGAAGAGTAAATGAGCAAAACTGAAATAAATAACACAGTGCGGGAACTAAAAACTTAAGGAAATGAAAATCAGTAGAAGGACAAGAATGATTTCATGTCATTAGTCATTAGAAAACTATGTGCAAATGCCCGGGCTGCCTTTTGTGATCTAAAACAAAAGCACTGATCAGTTAACATTATATAAAATGTGAAAAGCTATGGACAGCTATCAAACATTAATACCATAAGAAATGTGATATATATACAAGTGAATGATTATGGCATAAGAACATAAAGAAATAAAGCATGAAACTCTACAGTAATAAACAAGACCTCGGCTTGTGCAGGGGCCCTCTGCACAATCCTTGGACAATCAAGGATCAACCATGAATTGAGCTCAGAAACAGAGTCTTCTCATGTATTAAAATGCAGTCATAACACAGTGATAAAGTTACGACACAGTGGGTTCCTTTACAGTCAAAATTACATTACCAAAAAGCTAACTAATATGCGTATGAGAACGCATTATTTATAACAAAGGATAATATAACTGTTTTTCTACATTCTGTGCTGATACAAGACATGTAAACAACCACGTCCCGAGATTTAGCACTATGGCTGCCGTGAGGATTCATTCTTTCGTAGGTGGTTGTTGGATCACCTTCATGGAGCAGTCCACAGGTGTTAAATTGTCCCACAAGATCTAGGAACAACCACGCAAAGCTTCACGTGCTGAAAAACAGAGTTTTATCACCGTAGGACTCTTGAGTTGACCACCGTTTTGCCCACCGTTGACTATGGCCTCTTCTGATGACTTCGACTGAGCCAATAGGACTCGGTCCATGTCCACGTCGGTTGCAACTTGCCCATGTGGCTCGATACACCTGAAGACACCTGCAATATATGCTTTGACAAAACAACTGCGGAAACTTGGGCTGGCTGCAGAAAGTGACAAGATTTCGCAGCTTATAAACAAAAATCTAGTTCAAATAGCAACACAAACACATAGTCAAGAAACCACTTTAAATGCCCTTTTTTAAATAATATGCAATGATACTAATGACTTAGGAGGATCAGATGAATGGGAAGAAGCTAGAAAAAGGTGTAGGAAAAATGCAAGTTTGGGACTCAACATACCCCCACTGTGAAGGTGTTGCATGTCCTCATGCAACCAAAATTTGGATTATCTCCCCTTTAAACCATATGTTCTGAAGCTTCTGCCAGTACATCTTGTTAGCGCTTGAGATTTCACCTCAGGCTGAGAAAGGCAAACCTTCAAGGCAACATCAAACCATTTCACCTCG
>APFE031702187.1:101819-150002 GCA_000404065.3 Pinus taeda | reverse complement strand
TCTCGAACAAAGAGGCACGGTAAGGTGTGATAAGTTTCGAACCATTAGGCATGGAGTCACAGATTGAGGCTTGCGAGCGTTTTCTTGGTCACAAGGGGACACAGCGGGATAGCCACACAGATACAATTTTCTGTCTGCTGAAAGTACAGAGTGAAAATCAGGGATGAAAGGCAAAGGAGAATCATTTCATCATGTTGACAAAGGGGAGAAATGGATGAATGGGATCCAGGAGCAGTTAAGAATTCCTAAGACATGCACTCATATGTGAAAAAAAACAACGTAAACCAGATCATTTAAGAATACAAGCTCATAACTGTTTCTGAAGAAAACATTGAAAAACACAGGAATTGAACTTAAGGTGTAATGAAACAAATCTTAAGCTATTCTTTTTTCCTACAATTTAGAAAGGCAGAAAGGTGGTAAAAACATAAAATTAAATAGAGGAGAGGAACACTTATTGGATCATGTAGAAGCACAGCAATTCTGTGATCATTCCTTGGCCAAGAGAAAACATCAAGTAGTTTCGCAATCCATGTTTTCAACAATCTTAGATTATGGAAATTATGACAGTTACAGTGCGAGTCTTTGCTCAGAGAAAATCCTGGAAAGAAGACTGACTAACAACTACTACCAACCAACCAACCCCTCACAACATTGCTCAGGGTGGTTTTTATAAGCAAAATATCGGAAAGACATCATTACAAGTGACCTTGACAGGTCTGCTTAGAACTTTTCAAAAATCTAAGTGTTGCTGGAATTCAATGCAAGTAAATCTTTTTGGCTACGCTGGGGGCAGCTAGATCGGAACAGGTGACGAGGTGGCCTTTGGGGACCAGATGCGGTGCTGCTGGAGTGATTGTGCTTCGGGAACTGCAGTTCGGCTCTGGAGTGAATTGAATGTGCAATAATTACGATTTGAGAGCTTCAAGTAGTTTCGCCCTCTTTCTATGAATCTGCTGGAAGATATTAAATGTTCTCCTGCTTCGGGCTGCTGCTCAATATATTCGCTGATACTCTTTGCCACTACATTGATGGTTTCCGTCGTCGACTGATACTCTTTGACACGCTTGATGCCTGATGATTTGATTCTGATACACTTTAAACTCTGTGATTGATTTGCTGTTGTCTTTAAACCGGACCCTTTTGGCACGATCGGGCGATTTTCGGTCTTTTTCGACACGCAATGGGCTAAGAAATCAGAAGATTCCCTGAAGATTCCTCGAAATGGCCTATTTCCCGTAGCGATGCATGATTAGCGCTAATCGCGCATTGGAAATTGCCTCTGTTTCTTGATCTGGAGCTCCGAAGTGCGATTTTTCTTCCTGCGCGAAGTTTCGGCTTTCTGGCTGCTGACGTAAGCATGGCGTCAGCTGTACGGCGGATGACATCAGCTGTGGGTCCCTGGTACAGGGCGACGTGGTGAAATACTGGAGGTAATGTGATGAAGAAACTCCAATGCGATATCGCGATATCGCATCGGCGGGGAACGGGGGTGCTTGGGGTTAGACATGCGGTGCTTGCGACTGCCGATCGGCGATATCATAATATCGCATCGGCGGGAAATGGAGGGGTGAATGAGTTGGACACTCGGTGCTTGCGAGCGCTGATCGGCGATATCGCAATATCGTGTCGGCAGGGACGGATGGGTGATTGACCTGCATGGAGATGAAAGTGCGATGTTGCGATGCTATATGGCGTTGAGGTTGTAAGTTTTGGGAGGAAAGAGCAAGTAAGTGGGTGTGAAGGGCATTTGAGGTTTTGGAAGGGGTCCGATTTCCTCAGAGGGATTTTATACTTTGGAAGGAGTCCATTGTATCTGGGAGGTGGTTTTGGAGGTCAAGGGTTCTTGCTGAGTTTCAGATAAACTGAGCAATTCCCAGGAGTACTTATGGTTATTTTTCAACCAGGGGGAGGGATATTACGTAGGGGGATTTTACTTAATATTAATAAGGGGATGAGAAGAATAGGGAGCTAAATAATAATGTTAGTGGTTAATATGGAGATGGTAAGAAAGCGCTAAGTTCAGGAGAGCTTAGGCTGTTAAGGGGGTAGGACCATACTTTAGGAGAAAATATGGAACAACTTTGAGTAAAGCAGATCTTTACTCAAGCCAGTGCTATGAAGATGATGGAACTTAAGAGGTGTCAAGCAGATCTTGACCTCTTTTGGGGAAGTTAGTTAATGATTGGGGAGAACAGAGAAGGGGAGTCAGCTATACCTCTTTTGAGCTTTTTGCATACAAATCCTTGCTGATTATGTCCTGAATGATATGACACCTGAAAACCTGGAATTGGTCAGCAATTCAACAACCTCAGAACTACCTACCCAGCCTACTTACCTAGCATTTTTTCTTCTTTTGTTTGGGGGTGCGCTTAGACTTGCAGACTCGTCATTCATTTTTATTTTGATTATTTCCTATCTACATACTACCCTTATTTCTTCCAGAGCCCAGATTAAGCTGTTGGGCTCCTCTGCTTCTCTACCTATCTAAGAATCTGCCAAGATTAAACTGTTTGGACAGATTTACAATCTCTACATTCTAAAACAGGAAATTTAAACCTAGGGAGACCAAGATTAAACTGTTTGGACCTCCCTTTAACTGAAAAATGGTGATACCGGGATAATTATACAAAATTTGAAGGCAATTGGATGAACTTGAAGTATCCTTCTTCACTTGGAGACTGCTAAACAAATATGGAGCATTGCAGCAAGCAAAGTACGACATATTTGGCCTGTAAAATGCCAATCATGAAAAATGAATAACCTGCTGCAGCAGGAAGCTAACATCCCCAACATACAACATCAACCTAATATAACCCTTGCATTTCCCTTAGTGTTTGTCATCTAGTTGTTGGCTCCAGCGCATGGAGTAGATTAACTTTGTCAAATGATTTTAACATGTATATTATTCTTACCATGATTGAAGAAGTTTCATCTACTATATGGGAGCCATTCCCGAGAATCCTAATGCATTTTTGAATGATTAGCCTGAAATCACCCACTATGTGCAAGGAATTGACACCATTGTCCAAACATATTTTTAATCCTTGCGATAATGTTAATGCTTCCACCTAGTTTTTAGAGGTTCATTATTACCACCCCCCCCAACCCCACCTTGCTTGAACCTCCTGAGGGTCACCTTTTGATGCACCATCAAAATACAACTAGATGTTGCTGACTTTTCTTCATCATTCAATGAAATAGTATCCTTTCAGCATAATGTAGAATTTCGGGATTTCAATGTATCTTAAACAAATGGGTCTTCGGGAAAAAGAGGCAAGCGTGAGCTAGCATTTTTCGAAGCTAGTAAAATCTTTCATATTCATAGCTTCATATCCTAGAGAAGAGATGAATTCAAAAAGAAATGACACTCCTTTAATTGCAACTGTTTTCGAGCTTTAACGAAGGTTTTGGAAGATAGATTGATTACATCACAACCATATCGACCAACACATATATTTAGGAAATGTCATCTAGCAACGCCAAAGCAAGGGATTAAAAGAAATAGGTAGTTTATTTCCCCAATGGATAAACATGTTGCTCCATACATCTGCAAGGTGGGAAATTTGAGCCAAAGGAGCAAGGCCATCATTCCAAACTTCCAACGAGAAGTGGCAGAAACAAAAAAAATGATTGATTGGTTCCTGCACTTGGCCACACAAAACGCACCATGATGGACCACTAATTTTCTTACTTTTTAATTTATCAGCTATGAGGATTTTCTCCTGGACTAGTTACCATCAGAAAATGTTAACTTTAGGGAGACCATAACCATTCCAAATTCCCCCCCACAGAGGGCAGTGGAGAGGGGAAGGCACAAGATTGGATAAGAGAGTGTAGCCATCCTTCACACAATAATTTTTTGAATTCCACCCCAACCAAACACGTCTATCCATCTTACTTGATATTATTGGAGCAAACCCGTTGAGGCTTTCAATAAGGATATCCCACGAAACTTGGAGATGATCTGGGATTTCCAGAGAGAGTCACCCACTCCACATGCCAAGGTCATTCAAACAAGAGGTATTTGCAAGATGAGAGAAATGATGTTTGGTCATCCATCTTGGTCGAACTAGGTCTATACCATTTGCACAGTCAGATCCAACTTGAATGTGTTTCCAATTTCCAGGGAACCATCCTAGGTGATTTAGAATGAGAGAGGATGAGGGTTTGCATAATTTCCATATTTTTTGTCCTTTCTTTTCTCAAAATTCAATCTCTAGTCTAGTGAGATGGTTTTTATGAAATTATTTTCTAATGAAGGGTTTTATCCACCACTCCTCAGAATCCAAGAGGAGCCTCCACACTGGTGCAAGGCTACCACCCACACATAAACCATACTTAGCAAACTAATTCCAAGGTAACACCGCACATGCCCACAGTATGCATTCTTTGATGATAATGCTCCACAGCTGTCCTAGGATATTTAACTCAATGAAGGAGTAAAATCTAGATACCATAAATGGTCAAATGGCCCTCTTACAAAGTTCCTTATAATGGAACTTCAATCACCGTGCAAATACTTCCTCTCAGAACTCAATCTATCCTTATAAGCCATCTTTTATTATAGTTTGTCTCAATTCTTCCTTTCAGAACTATATATGAACTCCAATTTATTGGCGCTTCTATTAATTTTATAATCCTTACATAAGGGATTAAGACAACATACACATCTTTCCACTTTGGTTACGACCTTAGCATAGACCACGAGGTTAAAACCTCATTGCAATCGGCCATAACAATGTTCAATGGTCATATACATATGAGCCATCATCCCTCCGACTTTGATATTCCACTATCAGAATGCTAACACATGCTTTCAAAGTAAAAAGCCTATGCCATATAACTATCAGAAATATTAACCATTCGGGAATACAAAGGAATTTCCACTCCTTATTGTTGTATCAGATTTCAAATCCTATATATTCGCATTTATATCCTTGTCGATTCCACTTCCTCTATACTGCCTTTGCGCTCTTCGATAGCTCGACCTCCTAATCGTCGATATATAGCCAACACCGATTGTCCATTATCGCTATCAGCGATATCACAACTCCACTAATCAACTAACCCTTGGTGCATCTGATCCCCGATATTTGATTTAATCATGACCGTTGATCTGGCCACGATCCAATGGCCCACTATTAATCGTTGCTCGCTCTTTGCAAACTTCCAAGGCTCATTCTGATAAGTGGAAAAGGAACTCCCACTTATACAACTTAATATTGGTCATTGATCTTAATGATTTGACGGCTGCTGAGTGTCAAACCTCTACTTCTCGCTCGCCTCTTTTTCTTGGGTTTTTCCGCATTTTCAATGGTTTTCTGCTAGTTTTTTCAGGGGATTCTTTCTTCCACTGCATTGCTCAACTTCTCTGAGCTTTATTCCCTTTCTCTGCTATCTCTCCAGAACTTCTCTTCTCTTCCTTAATTAGATTCGAAGACCCCTTTTTGATTCTTCTTAGTCAAGTTACGCCTTTACATATCCTTCAGGATTCTTCTTAGAGTCTCCTGCAATAGACCCTACAATATAAGTAATTCATTCATGGAAACATTCTTCGATACTCTCACACAGTCATAAATAAAATATGAATATATATTAATGCAAAAGACAAAGATTAAATTCAAGACTCCTCAGTCTTGCTCACACAAATACACAGGTATGATTCTACTATTGATGGCCTCCTTCTCTGTCCGTAAGCTTACATATGTTTATATGGAAACTGAGATTGGATTACTGATCCCGTCCTTTCCTCAAATCACTTAAATAAATCCTTAAAGCACTACATGGATGCATATTTATATATATGGCAGACTTTATCCACTCTAGCGTCTCTCTATTTTAAAGAAGAAAAGTCTCCTTATTAGCTCAATGGTCCATATGTATTATAATTAATTCCTAAAGCTCTCTCTTGCTTCTAGAGAATTGGATTTTGACTTCTACCACTCATGCTCTCATTTATTTATTTTGAGAGCATTTACATATTCTCCCATTACCTAATAAAACCACACTTAAAATCCTAAATACTATATTGTCTTGAGACATAGGAAAACTATTTCATAAAATGCATGACCCCCTATGTCTACTATTTACAATGGTTTTCCTGCGGTTGAATGCTCCTGCACCAGACTCCCAAAGTAAAAAATATTCATGATCTTCTAATCACGTGTCTTATGGTTTGGGTCTTCCTGGATCCCACACTTTGTTTTGTAACTGTCCAAATGCTTTATTCCTTTATTGTCGCTACACTTCTACTATATTTTTCTCCATTTTCTTCTTCCTATCAATCAGGTTGAACTTCTTATTGATCTTGCATACTGTTGTTAACATTTTCCTCCATTTGAATTGCTTCATCATCTAATGCCATATTTCTTCAATTTATATGTCCAACATATCTTTGGGGTGGTCCATCTTCTGCTTCTTACTTATGTCTTCTTCTCTTTGTTTTAGGTTATTGTTGTTGTCTTATATGCTAAATTTTCTTTTACTTGCTTCATTGTTTGGTTTATTTGCTCTTGCTTTACTTGCTATCATTTTTTCTTTAGTTGCTGCCATTTTTGCTGCCTCCCTATCATCCTTGCCCTCTTTCATGACTGAATCATGATTATTCAGTATTTTCTCCAACAATTTAACACCTTTGTTCCATGGATTGAATTCTTCCATGAAGTCTTATTCTTTCATCTTTACTTGGCTTCTCACATGTGCCAAATCTCCTCCAACAATTGTAACCAAAACCTCCATTCACAAAATACTTGTTAGAATTAAAAACATGAGGCCTTGGTGCTACTTCTTTCTTTCACAACATTTCATTCTATTGCTTTATTTCCTCTTCCTCTGTCAGCATATCAATATGCTGATTCGAATTCTCAACAGAATTCATGAGACTTTCCATTAGTCTCTCTTCCACACCATCTGTTCTAATGATGCCTTCTTGCTCTTGCCCATTGTATGTTGGAAATAATATTGGGGGGGGATGGGTGAATCAGTATTAGTAAAACAAAAATATTTCATTTCCATAATCAGATTCATGTATGCTACTTCAGTTAATGGAACTTGTGTATATACACAATTGTATTTAAGGCAACTAGCATATATCCTGAAAACTCATGATTCAGTTAATTTATCATATGTTGATCTTTACTCAGCGCATCAGAACCATATAAACAGTAACCAGGTCTAGTAAAATAAAACAAAAAATCACACACACATGAACACAAGATATAAGGTGGAAACCTAAAGTGGGTGAAAACAACCTGCCGCAATCCTCTCTATCTTCTTTTTAATAAAAAACTTCTTTTGAAAAACTTTGTATTGGTGTAGTCTTATACCAGTACACAGGATTCTACCTGAAGAAGGCTACAACCTTCTCTTGTCCCCCAGCTTCTCCTGGAAGGGAGCTACAACCCCTTAGCTCTTGTACTAGTTGATATGTTTACTAGTATGTAGGTGTTGGCCTACAGAAGGCTACAACCTTCTCTTTTCTTTCAGGGACCACGTTTCATAAATTTTCAGACTGGATCCATCAATAACATCATTCAAGCATCAAATACATCTGCATCAATCAATCTCCTTTGCACCAGCCACAACTGAATCAATTAATCATTTATAAGAATGTTGTAAGCGAAATATAGTAACCAGAACCCACAACACAGTAACAACAACCATAAGTAGCTAAAGCATATTTTATGAGGTATACACTACTTCAATGTATCAAACCTATGCGCATACACATTTTTCTCAAGGCAAACCTGTGTACAGATCTGCAAATCAATTTGAAGATGTATACGTTGTTTTGATATGCAGAACCAACATGTATATGCACATTTTCTAAGGTTAACCTACGTACAGATCTATAAATGATGATTTAATCTTTACAATAATTCTAGACTTTAGTTATATACACTAGATCATCATATTTATAGTCTACAACATGCGCCAATTATTCAGATAAAAGATCAAAACACATAAAGATACTTTACTTCAAGCTTTAAGATCTTCACCCATCATTACATCTTATCCTTCCTCAAGCACTAAGGTTCATCCTTGATTTAGATCCAGCTGTGCACCATAACCCAATAACCTATATTCTAGATCTTTCTCTTCATTAGATATTCAATACATGACTGCCTTGCCTAATGACCTTCTCCTCCTTTTATCATCTTAGGCCTTAATACCATGGACCAAAACTGCTTAGAACCAATACCTTGGACCAAATACTTGGGGTCAACACTTCAGATAGGATACCTTGGACTAATACCATGGACCAAATACCACAGACCAAAACTAAGCTTTCCAACGTGTATGCGCCTTTCCTCTCATGAAAGTGCGAGTGTATGCCATACTGACCTTTTAGTCAGCAAATGCATGTGTACATGTGCCTTGGTTAATGACAAAACTGTGTATATCTCTCTTTCTTCATTTTGAGAGTCTGAGCTGTGATCTATCATCTGAGTGAGTTGCCATCAAGGAAATCACCTATGTCATAGTGTGGAATCAGTGTCATAATGCCAACAATCTCCCCCTTTGGACTTGATGGCAACACCAAGTCACTCTCCCCCTTTTTCATCAAGGGAAAAGGATTATGCTCCCCCCGAGTACATGTTGAATGCTTTGATATGTGAAGAGTGCTGAGTGAGCTCCATGCTCGAGTCCATGCTCCCCTTAAGAATAATCAAGGTCTACAAAAAGATATTCTAAAGGAAGAACATGACTCTATACATCATAAATGACCTTCCTATCACCAATGACTCATACATACATCCATCTCCCAACCAAGTGGGGATACACCAAGTTTGACTCATCCACCCAACCAAGTGGGGATATACCAAATGTTTATACATGTCAAAACAATAACATTACATCATCCATCCCATGCATAGTGGGGAACCAAAATAGGTCGTTTCATGAGCTTGACATTAAAGGATATATATTACATAGAGACCAAATATCTAAAACAAGACCATGATAGTTATCAACAACTTTCATCAGCAACATCTGTCAATCACCATCCAGACCAACAACCATGATCTCCCCTTGAACATGTTCCACCTGCATCAAAAACAATTGTGAATTTTTAGCAAGATCTTCTAAGATAATTCCAAAAATTCATTATTAGAAGTATATGCTCCCCCTGTGCCAGATGATCATTGTCAGACCCATATCAGACTCATTTCATCCTGAGTCTAGCCTGCTATTTTTCTTCAAACCAACATATGCGCAACTATATCCACAGAAATCAAGTATGTACATGGATACACTTTATGGAACTCACGTATAACCACTCTTCTCTGAAACAAATAAGTTCTAACCGTAAGATGATATACCAACTATTCCCAGCCTCTGTTTGAAATATTCAAATGTCTCTCTGGTTAGTGGTTTGGTGAATATATCAACAACCTATTCTTTGGAGGGAACATACTCTAATTTGACCTTTTGTTCAAGCATTTGTTCACATAGAAAATGATATTTGATGGGTATGTGATTGGTCTTGGAATGCATGACTGGATTGTTTGAAATAATGATTGCACTTGTATTATCACATAGAATGGAGATGGGTGGAGCACATGTGATTTAAATATCTTACAATTATTGCATTATCCAAAGGAGTTGTGTGAAACAAGATGCAACATCCACATATTCTGCTTCAGCTATAGATAATGTAATTCAACTTTTCTTCTTGCTGAACCAAGATACTAATCTGGAACCCATATAGAATGCACCACCGCTAGTGCTTTTTTTTTCATCAATGCTTCCTGCCCAATCTGCATCTGTATATGTATGAAGTTTAAGATCTATATCTTTAGGATAACATAAACCAAAATTCTGTGTTCCTTGAAGATATTTGAAACTCCTTTTGACTTCCTGAAGGTGTGATTCCTTTGGATTGGCTTGGAATCTTCCAACTATTCCCACTGCATGAATGATTTCTGGGTAGGTACCTATTAGATAAAGCAGAGTGCCAATCATGGATCTGTAGGTTGGTTGATATAGTGTTGCTGATTCATCATTTGAGCTGAGATTGCATCCTCTTACCATAGGGGTACATACTGGTTTAGAATGTTCGATGCCGTATTTTTCCATGATCTACTTGAGATACTTGGTTTGTGACAGAAAAATACCATCTTTCTTTGTTGAACTTGTAGACCAAGAAAATATGTGAGCTCACCAAGTAGGGAAGTTTCAAATTCTTGTTGCATTACAAAAGCAAAGTTTTTACTCATGGCTTCTTCATTGTTACCAAAAATGATATCATCAACATACACAACAAGTATTATCAATTTATTATTGTCAATATTTGCATATAGATTTCTATAAGCTGATCCTTTTGAACAACCTTATTGATGGATATATTTGTCAAGACAGTAATACCAAGCCCTTGGAGCTTGTTTTAGGCCATAGAGATCCTTTTTGAGTCTGCATACAATTTTTAGATCATTTCTAAGAATGAATCCATCTGGTTGCTCAATATATACTTCTTCTTCTAAGTCCCCATTAAGAAAAGTAGATTTTACATCCATTTGGTATACTCTAAATTTCTGAAAACTAGAAAGAGCAAGGAACATTCTTATGGCTTCAAGTATTGCAACATGTGCAAAAGTTTCTTCAAAATCTATACCTTCTTGTTGAGCATACCCTTTACAAACAAGTCTGGCCTTGTTTCCAATAACTTCTCCATTTTCATTCATCTTGTTTTTGAATATCCATTTGGTTCCTATAATATTCTTATCATGAGGTCTAGGAACTAATTCCCAAGTATTATTCTTTTCAATCTGCTCAAGCTCTTCATTCATGGCCTTGATCCAACATTTATCTTTGCATGCCTCATTTACATTTTGAGGTTCGATGGAGGAAATCAATGCTAGATAGCTTGAAGCTTCTGTAATAGTTCTTCTTGTCTGCACACCTATCTCTTTCTGTCCCAAAATTTGAGTCTCTGGATGATTTTTCTGAACATACCTAGACGGAGTCTTTTCTTCTGCCATCATCTATTTTTCTAGTGCTTCATTGGTTTCTTCTTTAGAATTAGTCTCATTTGATGTGGAAGGATAATCCTCATCTTCTCCATAATCTTTGGTTTTTACCTACTTTGGATTTTTGCACACTTCATCAACCACAACATCAATACTTTCAATAATTTTCCCAAGTATTTTATTATAACACTTATATCCTTTACTTTGAGAAGAGTAACCAAGGAGAATGCATTCATCTACTCTGGGTTCAAACTTGCCAAGTGTTTTATCAGTCCTTCTGATGTAACATTTTCTTCCAAAAACTTCGAATTATTTTATGGTAGGATTCTTACCATACCAAAGTTCATGTGGATTTTGGGTGTTGTTTACACAAACATTTGCTTCATTGAGAATAGTGATGATAGCGAATGAAACTTCACCCTAGAAGTTCGTCAGAGTTCTAGACTCATCTACCATAGCACGAGCCATTTGTTGAAAAATTATATTCATCCTCTCTACCACTTCATTTTGCTAAGGAGTCCTTGTAGTGGAGAATTGCCCTTTTATTCCATGTTCTTCAGAAAATTCAAAGAATTCATCCGAGGTAAACTCCCCTCCTCAATCAGATCTCAGACGTTTGATTTTGCAACCTGATTCATTTTTAGCCAGGGATTTGAAGGATTTGAATTTTTCAAATGCTTCATCTCTATGCTTTAGAAGCCCTATCCAACACATTCTGGAAAAATCATCAATGACCAATATAAAGTATTCCTCTCCATGAGGTGACTTTTTCCTTCATGGACCACATAAATCGGTATGAACAAGTTCAAGAGGCCTACTAGGTGATTCTTCCTTTTCAGGGAATTGTGACTTGGTTTGCTTACCAAATTGACATGATTTTCATATTGTATTTTCTAGAATGTTGATATAAGGAAGATCACGGATCGCCTAGAATTTGCTTGCTTTTCTTGTTTGAGAGAAGCTTAGATGCCAAATCTTTTGAGTCATAGCTAGTGTTCATCATTTTTGCTTAGATAGCATTGTTGTTGTCCTCCCTTGACTGCATATAAGTTGTTTGGAGTTCTTATACCTTTGACCACAGTTTCTCCTATATCAAGCTCACGAACAACACATCCATTTGACCGAAATACTACTTCATTTCCTTGATCACACATTTGACTAACACTCAACATGTTATGCTTTAGACCATCAACATACATAACATTCCCAACTTTAAGTTTTTCTTTTAAAAGAACAAAGCCTTTACCTTTTATGACAATAGGAGATTCATTTCCAAATGAGACCTTATTTTCCTTTTCTAAGGCATTATATGACTGAAGTTTTTATTTATCACCTGGCATGTGTTTTGAGCATCCACTCTCGATGTACCACTGATTTTATTATCCTTCTGCATATAGGGCTATACCACATTTTTCTGTTTTTGGTTCTTTCTTTCTCCATATTTTAGGATTTAATGCAGTTTGCTCCTTCTAAGATGTTTGCCGAAATTTACTCTTGCATTTAGATTCTTCGTGACCAAAGTTGTTGTAGATAGGGCATTCTATTACATTTTCAAGAAGAGAAAATTTATTGTAGGTCCGTTTCATGATTCTCGTCACATTCCTTTGATTGTGTGTTTCTCCAGTCATCATGGTCTTGTAAGTAACACATTGAGTAGCTTTTTTTCCAAAGTTATGACATGAAAAACATTGGCCATTAAAGAAGTTCTCAAGATTATTGAATCTATTGACTTGGTGATTATAGTTGCTATTGATATTCATTCTTGAAGCAGATTGAGTATGATTTACTTGAGGTTTGTAGCTTTTGTTCATCCTTAAATTAATTGAGCTTGATTTACTTGGTGATCTTCTTTATGCCTTTGTTGCAATTGTCAAATTGTTCACTGCTCTTTGTTGCATCAAGATAGGTTTTAGTGGAGGTTGACGTCTTTTGGGCTTGGGATGCTTCTTCAATATATCCAAGACCTATCTTTATCAGAAGAGAACACTGCACTTTGATAATTTCATTTAAGGTTTCTGACCCTTTAGTAAATATAAGATTGAGAGATTTTGTTTTCTCGATATCCTTTCTTAGACCCACAATTTCACATTCTAGTTTTTCATTCTATTTTTCTCTTTCAACAGGTTGGAATGTCAGAGCATCTATAATCATATTCTTTCCCATTGCAGCAACTTGAAAGGGGACTCCCACCGATGTGACTTAATCTTGGCCGTTGATCTTAATGATTCGATGGTTTCTGAGCATCAAACCTCTACTTCTCGCTCGTCTCTCTTTCTTTTTTTTCTGCATTTTCAATGGTTTTCTACCGGTTGCTTCAAGGGCTTCTTTCTTCCATTATGTTGCTCAACTTCTCTGAGCTTTACTCCCTCACTTTTTTATCTCTCTAGAGCTTCTCTTCGCTTCCTTAATTGGATTCAAAAACCCCTTTTTTATTCTTCTGAAACATGTTATGATTTTACATATCCTTTAGGGTTCTACCTAGAATCTCCTAAAAAAGAGCCTACAATTCAATTAATTCATTCATGGAAACATTCTTCGATACTCTAACATAGTCAGAAATAAACTTTGAATATATATTAATGTAAAACATGGAGATTACATTCGAGACTCCTTCGTCCCACTCACACCCATATACACGCTTGATTCTACCCTTGGTGTCCTCCTTCTCTGCCCATAGGCTTACATATGTTTATATGGAAATTAGGATTGGATTATTGATCCCATCCTTTCCTTAAAATCACTCAAGTAAAGCCCTAAAGCTCTACATGCATGCATATGTATATATATGGCAGACATTATCCACTCTATCTTTTCTCTGTTTTAAAGTAGAAAAGTCTCCTTATCAGCTCAATGGTCCATATCTATTCTAATTAATTCATAAACCTCTCTCTCTCTCTCTTAGAGAATTGGATTTTGACTTCTACCACTCATGTTCTCATTTATTTATTTAGAGAGCATTTATATATTCTCCCATCAGCTAATAAAATCACTATTGAATGCCTAAATACTATATTGTCTTGAGACTTAGGGAAACTATTTCCTAAAATGCATAACCCCCTATGTCTACTATTTACAATGATTCTCGTTGCACTGAATGCTCCTACATCACATACCAATTTTTCCCCCAATGCTAGATTCATTATTTTAGGATCATTTGTTCCTAGGTGTCCAAATTTCTTAGGTTGTTTAATCAAATTCCAATTTACCAAATGAAATTTTTTCTCATTACCCTTTCCTCCCTACCATGTGAATTCCTTGATAAGCTTACTTATTTTTTGATTGATGTATCGTGGAGCTCTGAACCCAACCCCAATATAAATTGGAAGAGAAGAAAGCATTGATTTAATGAAGGTGATCCTTCCTACTAGGTTGAGCCATTTAACACCCCAAGAATACTCTCTATTTCTAATTCTTTGAAGAACAATCCCCTTTCTTCCGCTGATGATTATTTTAGGAAGATTGGAATCCCAAGGTATTTAAAAGCATAACAATGAATATCCACCAAAATTCCCAACAATCAGACAAATTTCATTAAAAAATTCCCTTTGGGAATTCCATCCAATTAACTAACATTTTAAATTGCTTGTCATACCCCCAGAATGAAGAAGGAACCCATCTAGGATTTTTTTGAATCATGAAGAAATAACTAAGGAGGGTATTCCAATTAGGAGGGTATCATCAGTAAACTGGAAGTGGTTCATTTCTATAACATTTCTTGCGACACTAAGCCCTGGAAGAGATCCATTAACTTTCTCAACCTCAAGGTTGCAACTGAGAGATTATTCCATGATAATGTAAAGAAGGGCAGAAATAGGGAATCATTGATGCACTCCTCATGAGGCTAAAAATAAGGCCGAAGGGCGCCCATTTATGAGAGGAGTGATCCAAGGAGATCCAATCAAATATTTGATGCAAGATATAAAGCCAAAATTAAATCCTAATTTTTCCATGACAAGAAAAAGGAAAGAGTGATTTAACCGATCCAATGCATTTTCCATGTCTAATTTGATGACCATTCCAACTTCTCCCTCTTCATTATTTGAATGCATTTCTTCCTGAACCAAAACGATATTGTCTAGAATATTTCGATGATACATAAACCCACCCTACTTCTCATAGATAATGGAGGGCAGTAAGGGTTTGATTTTGTTGCAATGATTTTCATCATAATTTTATAGGAGTTGTAGGGAGAAATGGGCCAAAATTTGGAAAAGGTGGTAGGATTGGCATATTTTGGAATTTGTGGAAGGAAGGAATAATTGGTTCTATGCCCCAACTTATTTTTGACCCTGGTGTAGTTCAGCATTACAATAAGATCCTTTTTAATGACATTCCAAAATAAATGATAAAATATGATAGAGAAACCATATCATCTTTGGGCCTTCTCAGGTTCCAATTGCCAAATATAATTAATAACTTCATATTTAAGAATTAAATTAGAAATAGATAGATTAGAGATGGAAAGACAACCTAGGGAAGGTCCCAGAGGGAATCTGATGCCCCAACAAAAGAAGGGTGCCCCTGATTGAGTAAACAGTTCAAATGTTTGAATGATTGCTATTTAATTTTAGATGTGGTGCTAACTATGAACCCAACTACCACATTTATCTCCTTGATATGGTTCCTATTCTCTCGATCCATTACCTGTTTCTAGAAGAAATAAGTATTTGACTCTCCAACTTTCAACCATAAACTATGGGATTTGAGCCTCCACGGATTTTTCTCCTGCCTACTTCAACTGAAGATTTGAGAGGAGAGGTATTTTTCTTTTAGAATGTGTCTCTTCAATATGACCTTTCTCCATCATACTGTATTGTTCTTATAGCTCTTCAATATGACCTTTCTCCATCATACTGTAGTGTCCTTGTTTTCCTCGGAAGCTCATAACTTTCTTTGAGCCATTTCTTTAGTCTGGTCTTGATGTTTTTTCAGTTTGGACTTCCAAAGATAGTTGTGAGAGCCTTGGATTTTCCATGTCCATATTTGTTATATAATTTTCTCAACTTTTCATCTAAGCACCAATATCCGTTAAATATAAATCACAATGTCCCAATATTTTCAAACTTTTCCATGGAAATCATAATGGGACGATGATCAAAGTCTCCAAGGAATACAATATTTGAGAAGCAATAAATGCCACCAAGGAGCCAATTGTTGTGCAGCAATAATCTATCTAATCGAACAAAAATTAAATTGAGACCAACCCTTATGTTCGACCAAGTGTAATTCGCAAACTTGGGCTTGATATCGATTAGATCCCAATGAGCTAGGACTTCATTCTATCTCGGAAGTGGTCCTAGATTGAAGAACCACCTCTTCTTTCTGAAGCATTCATAACCATGTTAAAGTCCTATCCAATTAGAATGTTAATGTGAAGGTTCCTTTCCTTTAATATCTCTAAAAGGTCCCAAACGTCTTCCTTATTGCAGTGGAGAACTAGCCCATAAATGATCATGAATGGAATTATGTTCCCGACCTCCTTTTCTTCCAAAAGAACCATTATCTATGATTTTGTCTTAATTTCCTCTACCCGAGTGAATTAATTGTTCAAACAAAATATTCTGAGCCCTCCTAAAGCTCCCCTTGAAGGTTGAGGTGATCCAGAGCTATCTCTTCAAAAACATTCAACAACTTTAATGGTTTCCACTTCATCTAACTTGGTATCCTCTAGAAATACTAGTGAAGAAGAAATCTGTTTGATTAAATCCTTGTCTGCTAGGATTTTTGTGGAGTTTCCTAGTCCCCTTATGTTCCAAGATATAACTTTCATAAATTAAGGGTGGGGGAAGAGCGACCACCATCTTTACCATCAGTATGTGATTTTTTCCCTTTAAGAAAGTTTGAGATAATTATTTGATTCCTTGGATTCTTGTTTATTTCTACTTCTCATTCTATTTGAGTCCTTTTGTTTGGCCTTCCCACTTTCTTGTTGGAGTCTTTTTCCTGGACACTTCTCTCGTCAGCCTAGTTTAGAGTTTAGGACAAGTTGTGTGTTACCACACAATTCTGGCATTTAAGCATACTGCTCGAGGGAGCTTCGAGAATAGGTACTAACTTTGGGGCTTCATCTCCTTCTTCTTTCAGTGTGTTTTCCACTACTTCTCCTTCTTCTCCTTCCTGGGTCTCCACCTCAATAAGCTGGGGAGATGCTTTCGCTTCCACTTCCTCTTCACTAAGAACTTTGAATTAATTCAAAGAGGAAATAGCCACGATGGGAATTGTGGGGTTCCAAACTTTTGGCAGTGCTCCTTTACCTTTCAAATATTTCTTAGGTTGTTTCTAATGCTTTTCCTATGTAGCTTGAGCTTCCACAATTTTTTCATTTCTATTTTTAGGACAGTCTCTATTAAAGTGACCATAGTCATGGCAATGTCTATATTTGAATGGTATTTTTTCATAATATAATACTTGTATGCACTTCCATTCACCCAATTTTTGATTGATTTTAGTTGGAAGTCCTTTTTGCAAGTCCACTTACACATAAATTTTAGCCGAGGCAAATTGGGAGCCTTTTGGTTGAGCCTTATCTAAATATTTCCCAATGCCATTGCAATAGCTCGAAGCCAATTGTCGTTGTAGCAGGAGATGGTGAGATGGGCGAGATTGACCCAAATGGGGGTGGTAGGGAATGTCCTCATTTGTATTGAAATCTAAAGTCCATTTGTTAAGGTACATTCCTCTGGAGCCAAAGAAATATGATCTGTTGTGGAAGATAACCTCCTTATCTATTTAGAGTTAAAAAAAAAAAGATAAAAAATCCATTGCCAACAGCAGAGAGAGAGAGATTTCACCAGTAATCATAGGATACCAAGTTTTCTATATCCAAATCTCTATAGAATTGAGAGGAGGCCACATACTGGTAAATTTCCCAATAATTTCTCTTTTAGAATACATCAAGGGGGTTTTTCTGGCACCATTCGGAAGGGAGAATCGTCCAACACTTATGTTCGACCAAGTGTAATTTTCATTTTCACAATATACAGCGTGGGAGAGATCGAAAGCATCGGTACCACTCTTGCGACGTGCAAGCACCCTAATGCTGGTGCTTCTCTTGCCCACCATCCTTCCATCCCATGCTCACTATTTGAGTTTTCAATTTTGTCAAACTATGTTAAAATTTGTTTTTCTCCATTATGTGTCCATAATGCCTACCGAAAGACAAAATATCTAGATAATGTCTATGTTTGTTTGTAATTTATTTTTTAGCAGAATACAATTGTAAATTAAGCTAAATTTTCCATTGTTTTTCATTTTTTTTCACTACGCAATGCATTCGATACGTTTGTCTTGCACCGATAGTGGTGCACCCTATAAATTTACAGGGTTGCCAAAAGGTTATATGTGTGCACTGGTGCACAAGTTTTTTGCACTGCCATCAAAAGTTAAATTTATTCACCAAAAATAATGCATCATACTTATGTGTGCACCAATAGTAGTGTAGTTTTAGTTGAACGTGCATCGTCATCAGCACATGACTGTGTTTTGTGCACGTTAGTAATTTTTTTTATTTTTTTATTTTAAAGATATGTTTCGATATCTATACATACATGTTTCATTTAATATACAAAAAATATATTTTATGTATGAGTCTGAAGTATTTTATATGTCAATCATGTAGTAGAGACATCAGTAGAGGAAGTAGCAGTAAGAGTAGGAGCAACAGGTAGACCCATATAATACGATCCCAAAATGGCTTTCTAGAAAGAGGGAGATGGATGTATACCCTTGCCATATTACTACAACAAGTCAAGCACTCTTGAGGAATGTAGGCTTGTTCAAGTATTATGAGGAGGCTACATCCCTTAAGGCACACTCCGTCTTTTTGGTACATCGGATCTACCGACGAAATGTCGAAGCACATGATTTCCATGCCAGTCCTAGGGTGTCGTATAGGCCCAATAAGAAGGACATATACTTTGTCACTGTCTTATCTATGATGGGAGGATTTTCCCCAATTTGGTGATCTCCCAAATGGGCTTGCAACTAAGATTCATCTTTTGTATAGTCTAAGATATTTTGGGCCTCATGCAGTCCATCCATTATGTTTTCAGGTTCGTGGTGGACAATTATGAATCTCTTCTTTTTTTGCAAAGGAGGTTAGATGCCTCTCCTTATTAGTCACCACCATTGCATACTCTAGTACTGATGGGTAATGCATTAGTTTCCCTCTTTTGTATTATGTTGATCCTTTGATTCAGGTTCCACGTTACATCAGATGGTCTATAATTTTTTTGAGGTCGTTTTTGCATCACTTTAGATAGATGTTGTGCATTGAGACATGGGAGGGAGACCTTCCCTTCACTTCCGAGATTTTTTATTTATTTTTTGAGTGGTTTCCAGAGACGAGGTCTACATTTGTTCATCACCCTCTTAGGTCAATCATTGAGTTCCAAATGCACATGTGGGGGAATTTAAGGCCCAAGAGGGGCATACTAGAGTTTCCACCTAAGATTTCTCACTAGGCACTTATGTTACTGGCTAGTGAGGATGACCATGCATTTGTCACATTTGCCTTTTCATACATAGGGATGGATTGGATATGGTGTCACAACATATTCTTGAGAGGAGATGAACCTCCAGAAGATAGAGGTAATATTAGTGTTTTCTTTAAATTAATCAACTAGTTTCCTTTTCTTATTTTGATGAATTAGAATAAAATTGATTCTAACAGGTTACTTAACTTGTTTTGTTAAATTATTTAATATAATTATATAATTATTTATCTGTACTATATATTTTGTATATATCGGCACATTCGATGGGGATGTGCCTCTTCACCCACTGAATGTTGGAGGAGATGAGGAGATGAGCGAGGTCATAGAACGTGTGGCACATCCTCAGGGGGGCATGGGCATCTGGGGCCATAGGCCTAGTCTGCAAGTTAAGATGAACTATTGCAATAGACTGGCCAAATTTTTATTTTATACGAAAGTCTTCCTTCGTGGCCTCAAGATATCACTGCGGATCCTAGTTTCATCGGTCTATGCAAGGATTTTCTGTGGGAGATGATGTATTTTATGAAGCATATCATTAGATCTAGTAGGGTAATGATAGTGATGATGGATAAATGGTAGCATCATGCAGTGACATATACATCAGGTGAGGGTGGTGAAGATGATGATCAAAGTGATGATGACGATAATGATGACGAGGGTGGTGATCACATGATACTTTTGGTAGTACCACCCCATCAGATCATGGTCATAGAGGTGTCAGTGATTCTTCTAGTATTACACCTTCTCGTTAGTCACCTAATAATGAGATTCCAGAGCTATAGGACATGCCTCATATTTGATAGACTAGACCGACCACCTCTTCCTCTGCCTCAGATTTTTCCAGACCGCATTCAAGGCACAGACATAGTTGACCATCCATCATCTTCTACTCATGGAAACCAGCCACCTCCTTCTCCACCTTAGGTGAGGTCGATAGACATTGATCATGTAATAAATGACCATCCATTGTCTTCTATTGTAGACCAACCTGATAATATATCCATTTTATTGGAATAGATGTCTATGTGAATATAGTAGTTATTTGACATGAGATTTATATTAATTTAAGGATGTGTGTGGTGATGGTGTTAGCTTAGAATGTGTGTGTCTTGTTAGATGTGATCACGATGCTAATGTTCTGTTAAATTATTATATTTGTGTGCTAGATAATGACATTTATATGTGCTAGAGGTATATATAATTAGATGATGTTAGTGAATTAGAATGTGTATATTAGATGATGTTTATGATTGTTAGATGGTTAAGACCATGATTATTATTTTTATGAAATAATATTTATTGTAGATTATGTATTGGTGAACTTATATCAAAATTTTATATATGAAATTGCATGCAAAACCACTTATTTTTTAAAAAAATGGAAAGATGATTTTGTATATTACAAATTTTAGTATTTTTAAAACTATGATTGTAAAATTATGTTGTTATAATAGGCTGATATGGATTTAATCTAGTAGGTATAATATATATGTTGTTGACATTCAAATATTTTATTTATAATTCACATTTTCCACATTAAAATGTTAATATATGTCCCCTCATAATATTTTTTTGTATGTATACATTTAATAATTTTTATTATTAGTATTTTGTAAAATATGACATCAAATCCATATAAAAAATTGAAAATTTTACAGATATCCCTCATACATTGAATTAAAAAGCAACCTTTAATGGAATAAGAATTATCTCAATCTTTTTTACTAAAGTGAAAATATAAGAAAATTTTCAATTTATATTACTTTACTTTTCTCCATATAAAGTATCTATAAAATCAATGTATTTAATATGGACATTAAAATATTTTACTTATGGTTGTCATTAAAATATGGCATTTTATAAATATATCTTTATTTTAAATATCACATGTAAATGGAACATAGGATGAATACACAATGTAATACCAATAATATTGTTTCTTATCATGCGAAGAATTTGCATTTCCTCGTACTAAAATATAAATTATATTTTTTTACTCATTACATTTCTTCCTCTCTTTTACTTTCTGTTACATTATATCTATATACAAAGTTATATAAGATTAAGGAATAAATTTAAGTATTGAAATTATTGGAGACATTAATTTCTTTTGTTATTACTATTTTTATTTGTTAAGTTAAATTATTATATTATTATTTTAAATGTAACAGTGCTTGAGAACATCTCTCCCTGAATTAAAATTTAGATTTACTATAACTTTAAAATTATATTTCTATAAAATTAAATTTATTGCTAAAGTTATGAGATTTTCAAGCAATTGGAATTGAATATTTACCAATTTAAAATATAAATTTCTCTCTCTAAATATGAGGATCAAGAAATGTAGCATGATAAGGCTTCATGTGAAGTTACTTGTAGTTGGAGATTTCTTCTATTGGAAGTTCTCCCTTAACTCTTTTTAATAATAAAAAATAAGTTAAATAATAAAATGAGTTAAATAATACAAAAATGACAATAAATTAGATTTGAACTTTTGAAAAATAATATATTTGATTATTTATTAATAAACAACTCATAAAATACTATTTTTTCCACATATTGATCATGATATAGTCACTAAAATTCATGTTTTTCACATTTCTCCTAGCTAATAATACATCATGTTACAATGATAAAGGCATGTCTATTTTAAATAATTCAGTTTAAAACACATAGAAATATATATATTTATTTCGAATAATCTAAATATGAAACAAAAATGCATCACCCAGTCTATTTGAAAGCCAAACAAATGCCCCTTAATCACCATCACAAATTTGGTGTGCTTGTTACGTTCCTATTTGAGAAGAGTTGTGACTTTGAATCCTTATTATCATAGATAATGTAAACAATTGGAAATAATTAGTTTTAAGTACTGTAACAATGTTTCCATAGCAAAAAAACAGGTAAAAAAGTTTGTGAATCTTACCAATTATGTTATAAAATGTCAACAAAATGAATAAAAAATAATATAATTAGAGAAATAATGAAAACAAAAACATACAACATTAGTATAAATGATGAAATAACAAATACATATCACTCTACATTGTCATCCCCTGATTATATTCATCGCTTGGCATGATAACGCTATTGTTCTTAAAAATATGTTTTGATCTAGGGTTGTGTCTTAATATGAACCACAAATCCCTATCCAACACATTTGGCTAAAATAACAATCGGTTGTTGTGTTATGGGAAAGCATAAGGCTCCCTAGCTTAATGCCACATCTTTCTAGGGTTGATAGATATCAACCCAATGTCGTGATATTCCTTTGCATTATTCTCATCAAAGGTGTGTCACCACTTGCACCTAAAAATAACACATTGAAACGAAGAGAAGTCCACTTTAATGATGCACCTAGATCAACATATTGTTCCTGAAAGTACCCATAGTTATTGCATCATGTTCCTCAGTCTCTGAACTAACTATGGGTACACCTTCTGTTCCTGAAGACTATGGTTAGTGCATCCTCTTTAGCACACGGGTAATGACCAGATGCAAAATATTTCTCTCTAACTTGATCAACAACTTAAGTTTTAGGACATGTCATTGACATATTTTATTTTAAATTATTAGGATAAGGCATGCTTCTATCATTCAACCATTTGAATTCTTTCTTATCGCTACTCAATTTCCACCTCTTCTGTTTGTACAATGCAACCCATGGTTGTGTAGCTACCATATTGTAAACAATGAATTTGTTGAGGGCTTGACTTTTTCACTTCACTGATGATCAAATAAAAACCAAACATATAATTAATATATATAAATATATAAATATAATATATAAATTAGTATATATATATATATAATATAATATATATATATATATAGATAATAGATAGTAGATAGATAGATAGATAAATATGTGGTAGAGATCAAAATATGCATTGATATGAAGTTAAGTGTGAATAGTTACTATGTGGTAATTTAACAAATGATAAGCCTGCACTTACTATTTGTCTTGCGCCTCTTTCCATGCATTTCATGAAGCTCCCCTTCTCTTTTGTCTTCATCCCTTTCGTCATCCCAAATCATCACACCTAGTGTGTTGTTAATCTGCTTGATGTACTCACTGGTATAATACAAAAACTCATACAATATATACCTCTTTGCCATAAACCCCTCAAGTTTTTCGCCTTTTTGAACTGAACTTTTCAATTTCTTCATGTACCTCTCTAAGAAGAACATTCAATGACAGGAAATGACCCTAACTAATTCCACCTTATATACTAGATTAATTAGAAGAAGAAACCCACAAGTCCATCAAACTCGTTGGTAGCTCCTTCTCAAGCATACAAACAATCCCATCTCTCTTGATGCCACCATAGAATGCTAACCATATGAGTCTCCTTTGATGTGATCGAACATATAAATGCAGATAATTTAGATATAGAATATAATAGGTCTTGGGGGAAGTCATGCTTAACACACCCATGCACAAGAAAAGGATAATAACACTACATAGAAAATAGTACATTATGGAAAAAATAATTATAAAATATCTCATTACATAAAAAAATAAATAAATAAGAAAACCATTTTTTTGACTTATGTACTCTTAGGAGGTTCAAATGGTCATGTGATTTCAACCGTGACAAATCATCTTCCATGTTGAAGAAATGTCACCATGAATACCCACATAAAGAGGGCACCCTCACACTCATTATAACTTCCTTTTCCAAATAAAGATCATCTTTCTATAAAATCCATTCCACGTCACCTTCTTGAAAGACTAAGAGGGACCAGCCTTTCCTCTAGTTTCTTGTCTTAGCCAATGTTTCTTTCTAGTTTTTGAAGAAATAATATCTCTCCAAACAGCCAATGTGTCAGCTTACTTCGATGATATGTCTCTCCATAAATGAGATGAAACATTTTTAAATATAAGCATGGGATCCAGTAAGTGGGCAATTTTAAGATGCTCCCAATATGGAGCTCATAAAGGACATATTTCCTTTTCATTCCAATTGGCAATTTCTTGACATAGGTGTTGAAGAATTTTGTGTCATTGAACATAGGCTTCCCATTGGAATCAAACATTTCTCTCATATTCTCTAAGCCATTCAGCTGGTGTCATTATTTCAGGCCTTTGGGTTCTCTCTAATTAACCATTGAAAGTGGATGTTGCTCTTCTGTAAGGGTGTTCTTCTGGAAAGAATGACCTAGAGAAATAATACATTGTCTTTCGTAGGTGGTCAGATCACTTAGCCTTTAGAGAAGTTACGCAACATTTACATCCATGATACCCTTTTATTACAAGACATGCTAAATTATTATATGTATATTGATATGTTAGTCACCATGAATATCTGAACAATTGCAGTGAATTAAATTAATATGTGAAACAATATTGTTACTAAACAAATCAATAAGAATGTAATTTACTAGAGCAAACTCATAAGCTTGGATAATCATGTATGGTGCAAGGACATATGTAATACAATGTAAAACTCCTCTCTATTATTATGGGTCTTGATACATCATATACATGTATCCCTTCCGATTATTCCTTGAATTCATATATTGTTGGTTTTAAGTAGACATCCATATTATTCACTTGCCTTCTACCAGGGACTATGGGAGCCAACATAAGATGTCCATTCTCACATAAAATCAAGCTGGGATATTATTATTCATCACTACTACATGCCATAAAGAATAGTTAGTGTTTTAGAGGGAATATGGGTTAACACCATCCATGGATATGTTGAGTCCAGAGAAAATTTTAAGAACCACCCTAAATTTATATGTATAATAAATGGGCTAATCCCCATGATACATATAAAAAATGGGAGGCAATTTTATCAATAATATAATATTTATATATAATTTTTTTGGCGAATCTCTCACCAGATTATATTATCTTCTATAGTGATGGAGAATCTTTTGCTGAATTATAAAATCTTGTAAGATCTTGGCAAATCCTTTACTTAATAATAAAAAATTGTGAAGTATTGGCGAATGTTTTGTTAGAATGTGAAACAATATATGATAATGATAAAACATATTCATTAAACTGTAATATCCTAACATACATGTTTGGAAAAAATACACATAATTTTCTCTTCCTACAAACAATGTTCCAAGTTTCAGTGCCCGTGTTTGTCAAGTTTCTTACAATACACTCTTTCATATCCTTCCACTAGTTTTGATAATATTCCACAACAAAGTTCTTGTAGGTGCTGATATTGACAACAAGTTCTGTCAAGGTAGGAGAGATTAATCTTTTCTCTACAACTTTTGTCAAGCTACCACTTTTTTCAAGTTATCAAATTTCTTTCTTATTCCATAGACTCCAACTGCGAGATAAAAAAAAACACATCAAGTTTGTTTACCCCAACAAGCCAACAAGTAGCAAGCTCCAACTATATTATATAAGAAAGTATTAGGTATCCCAAAGGCTTGAAGGGGATCTAATTCAAAGAAGTGACCATTGTGAGAAGCCTTCCAATAAATATATGAATATATAAATGTAGATTTATTATTATTTTAATTGTAAATATTCAATTAAATAATAAAATTTAATTATGTCTCTCCCAATCTAAATTGCTTATTAGCATAATTCACTACCCTCATAGGTCTCACATTTTTTAACAGGGTTGTAACATGTAGATTAATTTCGTTTTTGGTGAACAATCTCCACCTTTTAGGAAAACATGGTGCAGTGACTCCAAACCCTACAAATCATTAGGACAAATGAAGAATAGCAAAAAAGATGAAAGGTTATACAAACAAACTTATTTTTCAAACAACTAATCCAACATCAATACCTAAACTTTTTCATGAACATATCATATTGAGAATGTTTGAAAAACGATGAGAAATATTTGATGTGGAAAGAGTGATAAGGTTTCATTGTTTTGAATTTTTGTGTTAAATCAGAAAAACTTAAAAACCAATATTAATGGAGATATTGGTATTTTTTACTGAATTTTGTGAAGTGACTAAATGTAGCTTTAACCATTCGCCTTAAGATTTTTTTACAATATATTTTCTTAAGTCTATTTAATATCTTCATTATCATAAAAACCAACCTATATCCATCTTAACTCCACATCTACCACTCTTAGGGGCATGAAATCTATTTATCCCTCTGAGCACTTCCTAGACCCAAAATTAAGTTGTATCTAAGATGATAGAGTTTCCCCTTTAAATATTCTATGCTCACATGAATACCATGGTATTATAGTGGGTCAATACCATGGGTTATCATAAACTTGGAGCTTAAAAATTACTACTAGTAATTTATAAAAATTAATAAAATTAATAATTTATTTTAATTTATTTTTTATTTTAACCAAGTTAAAATGTTTAACATCCATTTTTACTCTTGATCCACCAAGCCCTGAGAGGGATCAAATATGTTTTCACTCTATGCTAGTTTGCATATCACGATATTTGATCCCTCTTGGGACTTAATACATGCAGAGTAAAGATGGATCTATGCTAGTTTAATTCCCCTATTTAAATAGGCTACATTCCACGTGAATACCATGGGTCAATACCATGTGCCATTTTTATTTTTATTAATACAAATATTAGGGTTAATAATGTTTTTTTGCAAGGTATTAATAATAATCTAGCCCATGGTATTTGGCCCATAGAATGTTTCCCATAGGTTTCACCTAAATATAATGCATTTTTTGAGTTTTCGTAAATATAAGGTGATTTATGGAGTGAATATAAAAAAATGTTTTATTTGTTTACTCTACCTCTTGTTTATTTATATTTTTATTAATTTACCATACCTCTTTTACAAGTATGGTATTTGGCCCATAGGATTTACTTAAATAAAACCTCTTTTTTAAGCCTTCATAAATAGAAAGAGGGTTATGGACTAAATATAAAAAGAGGTTTTATTTATTTACCATACATCTAGTTCATTTATATTTTTACTTATTTACCATACCTCCACTTTATTTATAGTTTTATTTGTTTACACCCTTGCATGTATATAAGGTGACTTATGGAGTAAATATAAAAAATGTTTTGTTTATTTACCATACCTCTCATTTATTTATATTTTTATTAATTTACCATACCTCTTTTACAAGTATGGTATTTGGCCCATAGGATTTACTTAAATAAAACCTATTCTTGAAAATTAGGGCGAATGGAAGGTTGTAACTCCTAATTTCAAGGGCTAAATTTACCTTTTTTACCCTCTCACTTCAAAAAAGGTGGGCTATTTGATGCGATTTGTAAAAATGTACTATGGTACAAAATATTTGCCCACTAAAAATTTAAAACCCCTTAATTTCGCCTAAGGGCAAACATTCACCCCTAAAATTTTCCATGGTTGAGTCGTATAATTCGTACTTCATCCTTGAATTTTTTTAGTTGTATTGTACCCCGGTAACCTCGCATGTAAAAGTAGGGAGTTAAATTTTTTTATACAAATTACCCACAAATATTTATCCGAATCACAACTCCTCAATTCCTCAATAACCACTAGATATAATGTCCTTTAATACATCAACTAAATTTCAGTAAAAGACAATAAGTTGCATAACCATTTCCATAATCATTAACCACCAATGTGGTAGTGTAATAACATAAATTGTCTGATGAACCTTGTGTCCATTCCATGATATTCCTTTACCATACAAATTAATCACATACTTTGGACATTATGATTATCACATCAACTAAAGATTCATCATCATCAAGGATTCAACATCATCAACGGACACAAAAGGCAATCACACCATTGAACACCGATATTCCCTGGAAAACCAGCAAACGTTTAATCTTATTATTAAACGCTCGTGAGGGTTGTCACCCCTCACTCAATGGCTTATAAGGGATTCCATCCCTTAATCATTGTTATAAATCATTACAATAAATTATCATTAAGTTGTCACATAACTAGCTAAAAGCTAATACAACTTCCATGTAATCTTTTACTTACATACCACCACATACAACATTCCTTGTGGCATGATTGTTTTAGAAATGTACGATCCTTCTACTCAAACTCATCTTCCTGGTCCATTAATCATTTTCCTGCCACAAGGTTAAACATCACTTTCCTTTGGCACCACCCGCCATCCTTTCCTGTCAATCTAGTTGTCAACAATCTTGGTAACAAGATTAGATACCATAATAATAAATCAATAATCAACCTCTAACAGAGATATTTTAGCATCTACTCATATGCATGAGCAAGCATGACATACTATATAACTAGTACATATACTGAAGGAAATATTGTTTTACCTTCATAATGTATATTCACACTAATGCATAATTCTCTTTAAGAGATCTAACCCATTAGTTCTACTAACATGCATAACACATTTGTTATATCTTCATACATGTAACAAACTATTGTTTCTATGCTTAAACACATATGTTCTTTTCACATAGTTATTTTTCGAGAACTCAACGTAGTTTTTCTATCATACAAAGAACATAACTCCATATCACAATGACTATTCTTTGTGCATGCCATAGCTTATCATATTAGCCCTTCTTTAATGTAAGGAATACATATTCCCTTCATAATAATACTACCATCATTTCATACAACAACCACATACTTCTTTCTTAAAGGAAATCATTATAACCTCATTTCCCTATCTTCCTATATGAGGGTTCCTCAAGCTTCCCTTTCAAGAAATTATTAAAGATATCCATCTTTATACATAAAAATCAATACACAAAAACAACGTTAACTTACCCTTTATGCATCAAAGTCAAGAAGTCAACACAACTCATCTAACAAGACAAACTTTTCAAGAGATTATTATTTTCGAGAAAGTTAACATAATCACTCCATGTACACGCAGAATCATATTTCTAAAATCACAATAGCTACCCCTATGTACATGCAACATGTGTTTTTCCTACACCATTATTTTTACTTCAATGCACATAATCGTTTCATGAAACAAGAATGGAATTTCAATATATTATGAACACTATTCATATGTCTTTTAAGGAAAGAACACTCTATTTTGTTTCCAAGAAAACTCTCATAGAATCCTTCATCTTCATACTTGAAGTATGCACTCTTTTTCCAAAAAGAAACTATAAAAATGAATATCTATGTGCCTAGAAGCACATCATTAGCTAATGCGTCAAACGTTAACTACAATCATAAAGCATTTAACACAAGATTCACATGTAATTTTCTAGAAGAAAAAGTACATATTACTTAGCTTTTATGTCCACACGTTTATTCCACATTCTTCAGGATTTGGTTGCCATAGCGAATGCTGAGGTCCTACAAAGAATCCTAATTGAGAATCTGGTTAGTAAAGGCAGATTGCCACATGCAAGGGTTGGTTGACTACCATGCCAATTGCAAGATCTTTATCATCCAAGCCTTAACCTCGGCCTCGGGAATAACACTTTCTCCCTTACTCTTAGAAAACTAAATGACATAATAGATATTGGAAGGTAGAACCCCAAAGCTAGAACTGTGTAATGGCATTGAAGTCATTCGGTGCTTCCAACCACTACATGCATCGCTTTTTCCTTTCAAAGGATCAGTTTCTTGATATTAAACCGTTCAAATGATTTTTGAGATAGAATCGATGGAGAAGAAATTGGCCTGTTGCCGCCACTTCTAATTTAAGCACAGTGTCGCTTTTTTGAATCAATTCACAACCATATAGAGGAGTATTATCTCTGATTCTTGGTCAATTCCATCGTTCCGTGAGGCGGAGTTCACAATCTGCTTTCTTGAATCAATTCACAGCCATATAGTGGGAGTATCGTCTCTGATTCTTAGTCAATTCCATCCTTCCGTGAGGGAGAGTTCACAATCTACTCGTTTTTCACATAAAATGTGTCAATGGTTGTGTAAATCATGATGATGGCAATTGTGGTGGATGGGAATTGATGCTCAGTGGCTCCAATGAATTTTCCGCAAACAACAGTCAGTCTTTCCAATCAAAATCCCCCTCATTCAATTCACAACTAACAAGAATCAGTTAATAATTGATTCGTAAGTTGAAATTACTTTTACACAAGGGGTAATTATAATAGGGATATTACATTAGTCCATATATCCTCTATATGCTTCATGGCTATTGAATCCAATGGGATTCACATAACTCCTAACTCACTTCTATGTCAGGTGTGCCATCCTTGCACCATAGCTAATTATTTGCAACAAAATATTATTTTAATCCTTGGGATTATAGGCATGTACCTCAATATCTTTTGAGGAGGACCATGTGATTTACCTTATTTTTTAATTACGGTAGCTATCATTCTCACATTTTAGACATATCTATTTGTCTACATATTCTCCTCTATATAGAATAGAATCATTTTGAGATGAATGATATGATATAATCAACACACAAAATTTGCAACAACTTCTTTGCCTCTTCGCAGCTACCTACCAGAAAATATCTCTTGGAGAACCTTCTCTTTGAATAACCTAATTGGTGGGAAATATAGTTGTACAATGGCAAGATTTAACACTCATAAAATCGCCCATTTTTAAATTATATTATGTGACAAAATATAGGGAAATTGATCAATCATGTAGTCAATTACCTCAATATTTATAAGAAACATACATTCAACATGCCAATCTTGGATTTCACGTTTTACAGTAACACCATTGTCCCCAGCTGATTAGACTTTGACTTGCTACCATTTCCAAAGAGAGGAGTGGTGGAAGTATATTTTAGGCTTTCGAATAAGGTATCACTGATCTGAGCATCATCCCCTAGCTCATCTTTCTGCAATGCATCTAAAAAAATTTCCTCCATGGGAGTCATATCCCGTAAGTAATCATTCATACCAACCTCCATTTGATTGCCTCCTTCATTTCCAACTTGCGATGAAGATATACTATTGTTGTAGACATTCCTAATTGGTGAATCTAGATGTAGTGGGAATTGATCAGTTGGTTGATTCAACCATTCTTTCTATGCTTCATCTATGATTCATGCTCTTAATACATACTTCTCTTGAGTTGGCATTGTAGTGGGGTGCTCCAGAAGATGGTAGGTGCGTTGTTCATCATCACTATAATCCTAATTTAAAAAATATTGAACGTCATTAGTATAATATCAATGATATTAGTAACCATGTAAATGCAATTGGTTTTTTGAAATTACATTATACCAAACAATTATTACCTTCATTGATCCAAGATTGCAGCTAGAAGATGCCATGTTCCATTTGGCAGGTTAAAGAAGTTGTCATTTTTCACGTACCAACTACTTGTGATATGTTGCTCCTAATAACTAGTGATATGTTGCTCCTAATAAGAGCTTTCAGCTTTTTTGAAAATATGGAGTAATATTTTATGCCTCTGAACTCGATCCTTAATTAGGTTCCTACAAATTTGGATATATTTTGATTTAAATTGAGATGCATTAAAAAAAAATCAATTAGAGAATCGAAATATAAATAAAATTTGAACTTACGGGAGATTTAAAGGGAGAAATCTGTGAAGGACCTCCATCATTAATATGGAACAAGATGCAATTTGAAGGATTGGCTATTTGTAGATATTCTTGATATTTTGTCCTTGAATTTGAGAAAAAACATAAATAAAATTTTGTGTGCATATCCAAAATTTATCTTGACAACAATATAACCACAATTTAAATTTGAATATAGTTTTCAAACCATTTTTTAATACTAAGGCAATTTTATGCAGAAAATGTATAGTATGAGCTATTGTAATTCATGTGGATGCATTATAAAACATACTTTGAAATCAACATGTCATTTTATGTGAAATTAAAATTTTGGATAACTTTTAAACCAAACTAATGTGCTTATCAAAATAGGGCACACCAATGTGTTTAAAACATTAACATCATTGGGCATTTAAATAATACTCGCACCAATTTCCAACCATCTAAAAAAAGATGTTATCATATAGATGCCCTTCTAGAAAAATGCATTAATGTGTTAAAAAAAATAGAACCGCCACACACGCATTTCCCGATTTTAAAAAATAAAAATGAATTCAACCAACTCAATACTATTACAACAATTAGAGCATGGATTATTTTAAATAGAAACCACATTGTTGTGTTAAAAAAAAAGGTTCACCATTTCAGGATTTCAGAAATAAAAATAAAAAGTGTTATATGTTGGTGCATTGAAAAACTTTGTCGCCCTGGCAATGCCAGTGCATTTTTTCTGTAAACACACTGGTGCACTTGACTATCCAATTCATCTTTTCTATAAACACACTGGTGCACTTGACTATCCAATTCATCGATGTGCGGAAAAATTGAAAAAAGGGTAATTTTTTTCCTTTCTTAAAATTAAAAGACGAGAGGAAATTGATTTTTCCAAATCTGATTTCATAAATTCATTTGAATAGTAAAAATGTATTCACCGTTTCATTATTTTACCCAAAATTTCAAGATAGTAAAAATGTATTCACCGTTTCATTATTTTACCCAAAATTTCAAGTGAGTGATTTCCACGAGAGACATATCATGAGCATTTTGTAGCGGAAGAATATTTTGGAGAAGCAGAACTATTTAGAAGGTCAGAAGCTTAAATTTATGGTGATTCAATCAAAACCCTACATACCAAAAAATTTAAATTTTATTGCTTATTTTACTAACAAAAAACTTTACAATTTTTATTAGGGTTTAATTAAAATAGGTATCATTTGCAAGTTAGACATACAAATAGCACTATGGAGCTGCAAAATATTTTGGATCCACCAAAAGATCAGAAGTTCAAAGGTGTGGTTATTCACTCAAAACCCTAGACATAAAATATCTTAAATTTTACTGTTAAAATATTTTATAATTTATCTTAGATTTATTCAGGATTTAGAAAACAAAATAAAAACCATGTACAATAAAAAATTTACTATAGATTATACTAGTAAAAAAACTTATCATCTACATTCCTATTTAAATTTAATTAAATCTAGACATAAAACAAACAAAATCAATATTTACCATAAACCCTTGCTTCTTCCTGCAAAATTTCACCTTAGGGTTTAACTTCCTCTACTACTTCACAATTTTGGTTTTTCAGTTTAGTGATTTTATATTTAATGGGTTTGTGTACTTACTATATATAGGGTGTTTGACATGTAAAGTAGGGGAATCAATTATTGAATTAGATCTAAACCGTATCAATAGTCTTTGTTATTTTTTTTAAATGATTATATGTTCTGCAGTATACCCCCTCTATAATATAATGTACCAGTGCTCCCTATCTAATACAATGCACCGACATATTAGAACACTCTCTATTCTATCTAGTTTATTAATCATTGCTCTGGATGTATTATAACACACCAGTGTGCCTCTTCCAAATAGCATTGTTAAATCATTTTGGTGTGTTTATCTTTACAAATCACACTTTAATAAATTAAATTAATTTTGAAAAAATAATTTTCCATGATGGTGAGCTTGAAACATTAGACACCCAATGTGTTTAATGTTCTAAATGCACAGGTGCATTTATTTATATTAACACGCTTGTGCATTTATGCACCGGTTACCAAAGATTTTTTAGCTGAAAAATATTTGATTTATTTGTAAAATATATTCAATGACTTCAATATTGAATTCTACATGTTCTATATTGATAAAAAAAGGTCTCATAAGGTCTCAAGTAACAAAATATTGAACAACACAGTGATAACACATCAAAAAAAGTAGAGAAGGCATGTTCTTTGTAAATTCTTTGCAAAATTAATATATTTGAGCTATATGTAATTTAACTAATATGTATTGGTTGGTGTGTGTCATGCAAAGCCACAAAATGAGCAAGGTTGATAGGATTATTTTTTATTAAAGTGTAGAAGAGGGTAAAAGCATGATAGAGACATTGTATAGTAATGAGTCAGATGAATCAAAAAATACTATTCAATATGATTTTTTTTTGAATTTTCATTAATAATATTAGATAACATGTTTCAAACAATCTATAATTCATATGTATTTAATGTTCTACAAAGAGAAAAAAGAAGGGAAATATCAATGTCCTTCTCAGAAAAGAGAAATTATAGAACATGTAAATGATGATAAATTCATTATTAACTCATATGGAGTGGTCCTAGAGGTTAATAAAACGAGGTAAAAAATTTAAAGCACTATGAGGGATCTAGTAGAAAAAATGTGTAGATGTAATTTCTAGTTACAATATAAAAGACAATTGAATGATTCTAAGAACCAAACTATATCTAAACTACAAGAAGTGTTTCCAACACAAAAGTCAATGAGACATGTCAAACTTGTAATAGAGAAAACATACAACAAAAAAGAATCATTCAAAAGGTAATATTCCTACTTTTATAAAATGATTTTCTATAATTATATGTACATGTTACTATAGACCAATAATTTAATAATATTTATTTTGTTATATTTAGTTTTCATATATCATTATAAAAATAGTTTATTACTTTTTTAGGAGGATTATGAAATTCCCAAATGATCAACCAGTTGATATGTTAAATATTTCAGTTGGAATGTCCAGAAAGGTGTATAAGGAGGTGGTCAAATAAATGTAATATTTACATCATAGGAGGAGTCATCCCAACAACAACGTGCTTCAAATGTATGTAATCATGATTGAATTTATACATATAAAAAACTAATTTAGAATTAAATATTTATTTTCAAGTATTTTCTTGCAAGAAAGAAGACAATATGGAACTCATTGAACACATAAAAATAGGACCAGAAGGAAGAAAAGGGTTGCTTTCAAAATTTGTGAGTAATTGCTAGTATTTCCTTATAACAACTGAAGGTTTCATTTTTGTATATTTTAAGTTAGTTTACAACAACCATCCTTGAATGACTTCAAATAGGTGCTAAGATACAAAGAAGATTCATTTAAAGAATTGATTTACATTGAGTTAAATAAGGGTTATGAGTATATGTTTCCATATCAAACATAGTTGTGTAACTTGTAAGTATCTATGTTGTTTTACTTCTCTGAGTTTATAAGTAATAGAACAAAAAAATCCTTAATATAAAATCTATGACTTATAATGGGGTTTAAAACATGTTGGAAACAAAGAATGGAACTACGCTAGCATTAGATTTGTTGCAAAAAGGTTGGAGACTTGATTTCGAAATTAAGGTTGGAGACTTGATTTCGAAATTATGTGCACTATTTATGAGTCACTACTTGTTATGGAACATTTCTATTCGATTTACATTGATGTATACTATTTATTTCAATTTTCATTATTCTCGCCAATATAGATGCACTCATTACACATTTTTTATGTTTGCAGATGGAACTGCAAGATCAAGAAGATGAAAATAATCGACGCAATCAACAAAACATTCCTCCAAATAACCTAATTCATGGAAGTATCTTCAGGAGTGACAACAGTTCTAATGAAGAATGATGATCAATTTGGATATTCATGCAACTTGTTTTAATTTTTGAAATAACTGCCTGTGAAAATAAGAAATTTTGTTTAATGTAACGGACATAGTGTCCCAATTGAAAGACAATGGGTTATGTAGGACAAAGAGCCTCTTATTGATATAGAATAAAATACATTTTCATTTATTTTGTTGTGTTATCTAATGTCGTTGTGAAATCTTACACCACTGATTAAATATATGGATAAGTAAATATTATAATGAAGAGATGTGAAATCTTATAGTATAAAAAATTAATCCAAACATCATATACAAATGCACTAATTAAATTTTAATTTATATGAATATTGTTATGAGATATATGTCAATTTTTCAATCAAGAATGGATTTAAAAAATTATACCAATGGCACTATCACGGGTTGATCTTTCCAATACAGAGAAAAACTCATTCAAAATATTGGTGCATCTACAACATAATAAAGAACTAGTGCCTTGTGTTATATAAAAGCATTGTGACAACATCATTTTGAATGTCTGGTGTTTTTAAAAAAAATGAGATCATTGGTGTGCTTTTCACATCAAGCACTGGTATCATTTGAGATTAAGGTAATTGTGCATTGTAATTCTTAACACACTAGTGCTTTCACATAACTAACTCCCCGATCCTACAAAATATTATTTCCAGCTCAGTGTTTTAAAAAAACTAACAACACTGGTCCTTTTGTATAACTAACACACTAGTGCCTTTAAAAAAACACTGGCACAACCATTATTTTTATTATGCCCCAATGTCATTCCTTAGAAGAACGCCACAAGGCTTTTTTATATCTTGGTACTAGTTCAGTGTATATTATGCATTGGTGTTCTTTTCATCCAACCCCTCAGTCATTTTAGTTATGTATGATGCCCAGTTATTTTATGTATGTATCGTGTAGGTGCTACATGTTCCATTAAGTGCACCAAAAGAATGAAAAACATCCACTAGAAACATTGGTTGCCTAGATTTTTTTAGTTATAACTAAGTTCCACTTAAAACTTCTATTATCCCATATGCTTTAGAGGATGCTTTTTTGACAAAATTTCCCAATTTTATAACACTAAAAACCCCTGTTATAACCTCTGCTAGAAGGTATTTTCCTTGCAGTGGGAACCACTTTATGTTCCATGGTAAAGTCTTCAAGAAAAACCTTGTCCGTGGAAGGTCTATCAAATAGTCCAATTTATCGATGAAACCCATTAAAAAACTACAACTAAATTTGACAATGAGTACCTCTTTCAGATTGGAGATATGTAATTGAATGCAAAACTTATAGAAGACCTATATGTAGGCTTGTATTAATTTATTTTCTAGTTGGTGGAGCCACAACCATTTTGCAAGGATATTTTGAAGATATCTCAGGGGACAAAAGTGTCATTTTAACGCCTAGAAGAAGTCATCCCAAGATCTGATGCATGTATGGCTAGTCCCTTGTATCGCTCTAAGCTCAATGATTGAGGATATTTTCTTTAACTTGGTATCCCACCGTGCTTGCACCATACCTTCCAACTGTGGGCTAGTGATTTGAAGCTTCATGTCCTCTGCCATCTCAAGATATGTTTTTAAATAGGTGAAGGGATAACGTATCCATGAATTGATAGCCTCTCCATTGATTTGGCTCAAAAATTTAGGCAATTGAAATCATCTATCTAGATGCATGTGCCCTGGAGGGTTTCTTAAATGCTATAGATTTATTACTTCATGGATATCCATTTCTAAATCTTAGATTGGAGATTCCTTAGTTGAGTCCTCGAATGTGGTTTCTTTACAATGTCATGATATTTCATCCACCCAAATGGATTGAAATGTAGATCTGAATGATGAAATGGGTTTAATAGCCTTGAGGAAGCCACATTGGGAAAGGTGTGGAACTATTGAGCCATGAGTCTGTGAAAAAAATTGTTATTTGAATAGATGGATGACTCTCACCCACTCCTTGATGTTGAGGAGCAACATATTGAGATGATTTTCTCTGATACCAATTTATTTACAAGTGGATCTAAAAGTTGTTAATGATATATGACACAATGAAACAACAGAGAGTTAAACAACAATATCATAAAAGGAACGTCTTCATTCTATTATGAGGGAGAGGTATCCTTTTATAATCAAGACACCTTCTTATTAACTTTATTACAAATAGTTTTGAATGGAAACAACAAAACATTATTCAGATATTTCCTTCCTAATTATGAGTTTCCTCGAAAGGTTTATGCATCTTTTTATTGTGCCAATATACAAACAATAATCTTATCCCACTACTTGGACATATAAAAATTGTTCCTAAATATTTTTCCTTAAAATATAACATTAAGGTACATTTTATAGTTTCAGAATACAAAATTATTATGATTTATCCAACTTAATTTTACATATAGGAATACTCTATGAAAAAATGTTTACAACTCATCCTAACATAATGTAGGAAATCAAGATCTAAAGATCCAAAGGAAGAATAAGATGGGGTTAATACAAGCCAACATATATTTAAGCTTTGTTTCCTACTAGTCCTTCTAATGTGGCCACTTCCACATCCCCCATATCTCATAATGCCCCTTGGTGTACATTTCGTAAGACCAACTGACATACTTCTATAGATTGTCAAGCACTTAAAAATATGAACCCCAACAAGACTCGTTTTACAAAGTTTGAGGAACCAAATTCCCTTACCCCACTTGCAGTTGTTTCTCTTGACAATCCTATTGAAGCAGACACCTCTATCTTCCTCATGATTGCTAATAAAACCAATATATTTATTTACCCATAATGGTAAAATCAAACATGAGTTCGTGACTCTTATCCTTGACAATGGGAGTCAAAAGAATCTTGTGGCATAAAACTTGGTCCAATGCCTTAGCCTTCCCACCACCCCACACCCAAACCATATTAACTCGACTGGCTCAAAAGGAAGTCCCTTGTCTTATTGTCTCCTTCTTCTATGTCGTGACCTTTGTTATTGGACATTTCAAAGATATTGTGGTATGTGACGTTTCTTATCTCAAGTGTGCCCATTTTTTATTAGGAATCCCATACGAACAGGCTTGGCACGCTATATCATTCTAAATATCACCAATACCACTTGTAGCATGAGATTTGCACCTATGTGATCACATCATCGACTCTCAAATTAATCCAACCTCCTAGTGGGAACTCTCTGATTAACAAAGGTTGTTTAAACAAGCATGTCTCTTTATGTGTGGTTTGCCTTTTCAAGGTAGACAACCTCAAAAGATATGTATTCAATAGATCCAATATTTGATGAGATATGGGAAGCTCTGTAGTAGCCTACAGTCATCAACCAAACTCACTTTCTTGATTATACCATTCATAATGGTTGGTTATATAGATATAACTTGTTGTATGTGCCATAATCTTGTGATCATCTCCTTTGTGTCTGTGAAGCACGTGCCTCTTTATGTGATACAAATTTTGGCATAACCAAGATCATTCTCAATCATCAAATCCACTAATTCGTTGGCTTTCCTTATCCAAGAAAGTGGAAAAAATCATTTAAGCATGACCATTCTATTTACAAATCAAGTTATCAAGTTGTAAGCATGGTTTATATCATCCTTTACCAATACCTTTCCATCTCTGGGAATCCATTTCCACATACTTTTAGAGTGGTCTTTCTATGACATTTTGTAAACATGATCATTATTTGGGTAGTGGCCTATTGTTTTTCCATGATGGTTACCTTTCTTCCCTATTATAAGACTACGTCTTTTACTCAGACCACTGATCTCTTCTTCTAGCTTATTTGGACATGCTTTAGTTTGTCGAGTAGCATCATTCCTAATCATGACTCTCATTTTCTTAGTACTCTTTGGCACTTTCTAGTTTTTGTTGGGTCTCCAACTTCATTTCTCCATTGCATTTCACCCACAAATGGATGGAAAAACCAAGTTTGTAAATTTTACTTTCACTCACTCCTTTCATAGCCATTTTTTCCAAAAAAATGTGGGATTCCTATTTGCACATTATTCAACATAGTTACAATAGGGCCAAAAACTCTCCTACTAATTTCTCACCTGTCGATGTTTATTTTCGGTTTCATCCAAGTGTACCCTTGAGATGCCACTGGTTATCACCACTTCTAGATTTTCTCACCGACAATAAGAACAAAAATAAGCTCAACGTTTTATGCAGTCCATATCTTAGTGCTAGACTCATGTAATTGTTGCCTTGCATGCAGCCTAGGATCATGCCAAACAACAACATGACAAGCAAAAAACACCCTTGTATTTTCAACCAAGAGATAAATGTGGCTCTTGTTGGATAAGAAGCACTTCAAGGGACAACACCATAACCTACACACTCTATGATATGGCCCATATATTGTTCTGGAAGGCATTGGAGTAAATCCAAATCGCTTGAACTTTCCTTCCAAGCTCAACATCAATGATGTGCTTAATGTCAACAATATCAAGTTCTTTGAACCTTCTCGTTGAGGAATCCATAACAATTCAACATTTGATCAATAATATTCCTAATTTCCAGCCTCCTTTTCTCAAGGGTACGATTCTTGAATTCAAGGAAAGGACTACATGCCTACAACCATACTTATCATATCTTGTCTGTTAGAAGGGACACACACTAGTCTAAGAAAAATGAATGATTGTAGAAAGATTGAAGTGCACTTTCTCTCACTTGGTGGAGGAAGCAGGGACGCTTCCCACTCTAAATAGGGAGGATTGGGAAACCAAGAAAGGAACACAAAATAGAAACATCTAACTAATTAGGCAACCAAGAAAAAATGCACTCCTCCCTCGGCAACATCTAAGACTAAAAAGAAGGAAACATCTAAAACTAGTAAATAAATAAACCTCTAAATGTATTTGTTTTTATCTAATAACGTATTTTATTTTTATGCAATATATTTTGTAAATAAATCAATAAGGAAAATGTTTGCATTGCTTATAAACTGGTCATCTCTCCCTCATAATAAAATGGTGATATTGTTTTTCAAAACTTTACATTATTCTCATCTTTTGCATCTACATTTGTATATATGTGTTATTCTGGATAAATTTTCAGCATCTACATTATTCTCGATAAATTTTCAGATCTAGATGTAGATATATATTAGAGGAAGAATAAGTATTATGGATATAATCCTTTGATTTGAAGATTAGAACTTTCACCCGAGAGAAGATGAAGTAGATCCATGACCTCATTCTAAAAACAAGTTAGACTGTCCTTTAAGAAACACATATCTAATCGCACCCGGCCACCGATGTCATTCTCGCCGAGATATTGGAGACTGATGCTCATTTCCTGTGAACCACTAGAGAACCACAAGAGCATTCTTGTGATTATGTGTACTTTATGCGCTGGGAAAAGCCATACACCTTTCTCTTCTACGTTCTCCCCCTACCCAGAGGTGCTAATTCTTATCTACGTTGCATTCTTAACCGGATCATACATCACACTCTTCAAATCTCTCTACATACATAGTAACTTCCACGAGCATAACTATTATCGTTATCTCAAACAAAAGAATATAAATCCAACTAATGAAAAATGAACTATAATGATATAGATTTCTCCGTATTATGAAATATTGATTCTTTCAAAGCCAACCCTCGCCTACCGCCAATGGAGTATTCCGTTAATATTTTTGAGTGATGTACTTATATCTGAATGAACCTGTAGAGTTATTTGTTAATCACTTTTAATCCTCATCCTTTACTTTTTAGATGTTTCAAATTACCTTACAGCGTATCCATATTTTGGGGTGTTTCAAATTGTGCCTAACAGGAGTTAAACAAGGTAAAATTTCAAATTTCAAATTAATTTCTCAAGAAGGTTATAACTAATATTAAATTATAATTCATTTTAAATAAATATAACTCTTTGGTGGTATATAATTATGCTTATTTTTTTGAAAAATAAATTGCTTATCTATTTTTTCATATAAATAAATTAAAATTTTAAAGTGTAATTTTAAAATAAACATGCTTATTGGTATAATTAATTCTTTTCCTAATTTATTAATAACAATAATTTATTTTAAAATGATAATTTTATGATTTTTTATACATCATGTAGTAAGTGTAATTATGTTTATTATGGATTGATTTTTATCATTAAAATGATTTAATTTATATTGTTATATTCATAAAGTGTTTTTAGTGGAGAGGTTTTTTTTTTCAATTAGAAAACAATGTGATTTTTTGTTGTTTAAAATACATTTTTGAAATGGACAAAATGGGCGTGGAATGTTGATTAAAATTAACGCACAAAAAACAAATCATAACATTAATAAGTTAATAAATTAGACGAAAAATGATCTCTTATTATGTAAAACATTTTGACTCTATCAAAATTACATAAAATAAAAATTATAAAAAAAAATAAATTAAAATAAAAATATACAATAATAACATTATTAATTAAAATATTTTTACTATATTAAATTTGATAAAAATTAATTTATTAATTATAATGAATTTATAATTTTCAATTAATAATTAAACTAACATCACTCTTAAAATTTGAGAAGTAAATATTTCTTAAATTAAAAAAAAAAAAAATTCTTCTAAATTACTTCGATATAATAACTAATTAAAATGAATTAATTTTAATTTTGATAATATAAGGTTTTGATAAATATGAAATAATCAAATGTTGTAATTCTTATTCATTTAATTTATATGATTTTACTTCAACTTTAATTAAACACATATAAAAATGCCAATGGTGATAGTTTCTTTCGTTATAGAAATATTTTAAAAATTACTAAATTAGCTGGGCCAATACGCCGACTCACATAGCTTGATTTTAAAGATACAAGCTATTCACGATAGTTGGTGAAGTTTCGCTATATCTACAAAATTGTGCGGCCGCAAAATCACAAACGGAGGAGCCGAAAGGTCTCTGAGAATTGTCGCGAAGCAGTGAGATCACAAACGAAGGGGGGGAGAAAGACGTCTTTTAAATAACGTGAATTTGACATATTATCGGATTTATTATTTTGAAAGCGTTAGAGGATGAGCTGGGGAACAACAACGATAGACAGGATGCTCTGTACTGGCCCCCCACAGTCCATTACTGCTTGCACCAAAGTTAACGAGACTGCTCAGCTGCCCGATATTTGGAGGAATGGTTCCTCTGTACTGGCGTCTTAATCCCGTATCATACTGGACTATTGAAGGATGCTGTGGCAACTAGTGTTTCCTTCTGTCGTATAAATGTAAATTCAATAATACCTAAGAGAAATGACAAATGGTGTCATGGAGTTCTTTGACTGAAGAAAAGAATATCCTCCAATGCTTTATAGTTGGAAATTTTATTCAAAGATCTTTCGTTTTTATTTTTTGCTTCTTTTTAATTCATTGGAAACTGTAAAGACGTTCGTGCAGGAAATAAATAATGGGAAGAAGTAATCCTTATAATCATCCAACATCGTATTTAAATAGGAATGTCATCGCTATATATAATGTACTTTTTTGTTTTTAAATGAGTACGATTGTAAATGATGTTCGCTCTGTATTCTTTGTATTAAATTATACAAACGAATGACCAGCTCCTTCCTTGACATGTTCTCTATGAAGGGCTTAAAAGGTAAATACAACATTTTAATTGATTATATGAACAAACTAGAGTGCAATAAGGTCACTTTGCTCGTCAGCAATCGAAGTGGGGTATAGTTTTGACGAGTGAAGCATGGCGAAAGGTAGCATTAATCCCTCATCACGTCAGCAATCGAAGTGGGGTATAGTTTTGACGGGTGAAGGATTGGGAAATGTAGCATTAATCCCTCACCAGTCAAGTACTTTGAACCCTTGTCCTTTCCGGAGTAGCAGGTGGCATAAGGTGGATACATGATGCATGTGACGAAAGGATCCAACCTTAACCAACCAAGGAGGAATTAATAACACTCAAGTGTTATTCGTCTCGGCCTTGTTCCTGCATTCCTCCTTTGACTGAAGTTATTTCCATTTCTTTCGCAAATCCTTCGCACGATTTGTTATTTCCTTTGGAATCTTCTTTTATTTTGTTGTGGCTTTTCCGTGAACCCATGACATAATTATGAGTAGTCATCTTCTTCCTTTCTGATCTTTACCCAGGCCTATGTAATATAAATTGCAAACAAAATTATTTACCTCAATTATATTTCCAAAACCTTTCATCCTGTAAGCTGTGAGGTTCTCCTCTAAAGAGCTCGACCTGCCAATATCATCTCCTGCTCAAATTAATTAAAAACTAAAGCTTCGCTTATCATATTTCACCAAATATGAACGCCGGCAAGTTTTCCAAGCTCTGTCATTATCTGATCTTCCTAGTAAAGTTGGAAATATTTAATTCCTACTTGTTTATGGTTATAATTCTCCATTTGAGGAGTTTGTTCCTACATTATAGGGATTTAGTTTCTCCTAGATTAGTGTGTGGTTGAGAGAATCTTTCAACCACACTAGTATACGTCCAAGATAGAATTCCTATCTTGAGACTATTGATTGTATAAATATCTTGTAATTTCCTCATTATTAATCATTAGAATATATTATTTGATTGAGCTAATTTTATCTTGGTATCAGAGCCGGAGGGCTTAGCCCCTTGTGGGCTGGGCTACTCGCTGGGCTGATCCTGGGCATAAAGAAATAAACATCATCGTGTGGGTCGATGGAGATACTGTTGTGGAGCAGCGTTGATGCAGAGCGCAGAGACTAGGGCTCCTGAGGTGTAATAACAAACCTGTTGGTGCTTGTTTTTTTTTCCACATGACAAATTGGAAATCACAGTGGGCAGCTAGAAGCCGAGTTTGGTAAGGCCGAGACGATACAGCGTAAGGGCTATAAAAGTCGGAGAAGCGGATCTGGTGTGTTCCATCGTGAAGCAGAACGGTGGTGCAACAGTGTGTGAGCCGGATCTTCCCGCAGAGTTGATTCCAAGATTCCTCTCGCTGCATTTTCAGCTGGCGGTAGAAATTCCCTATGAATGATTCAGCCTTCACGTATAGTTCCTCCGAGCTCAATGCCATCCCCTCTTCCTCGCCATGCAACATATTACTCCCTTCATCACCTTCGAGATTTCCAGTGATTTGGGAAATCAAGCGCACCTTAACGATGAAGTAGCAATGGTGGAAGGTGATGTTTTGGGCGCCGCCGGAGTGCACGGTTCAGTAATTATCATCTCCCTGCTCTCGCGAGACCCTCTGGAATTATTCGAAAGTTTTACCGCCGATCTTCTCAATCTTGATTCCTTCTTATATAAAGCAGGAGTCGGCATCAGAGTGGGCTTTAAATCTTTGAAACTACTACTTCTGGGTTCCATTATGAGAGCAACAGTTGGGTTTTGAACTTGATCTGGAGATGCAGCCGGGCTCAAAATTTCCTCCATTGGATCAGCTAATTTAGACTCAACAATAATATTGTTGTGATCAATATGGGCATGAGATCTAGTCTCAATACTCTCAATCTCGAGCTAAGGACACCATGGCGGCACAGACGCATATACACGGTCATTCTGAGAAGAACAATCCAAGCAGTTGTGTGGAAAGGGGAAAACAAAGACATGACCGTAGAGATGCTGGACTCTAGGAATTTCATGGACGCAAATTTTCTATTGGAGGGGCGCTGATCCATGTGGATTTTGGCCAGCAAACTTGAGGCCATTTGACTGTCGAGTTTGTGGCTTGATCGCATCTGCATGACGAGGAGAAGAAGGAGCAACGTTAGGATCTGTTGCTTGTGGATTGTAGTACTGACAACATCGAGGTGCAGTTGGTAACAAATGGATAGCATGCATCGTGGAAGAAAAGGCAGAGATTCAGGCATACAGAGTGGAATTTATGCCTGGTGGTGTCTTCGCACAGGAGGTCGAGCAGGTGTGGTGGCAGCATGGAGCGATCTTTTATCTAGATCGTGAGTCGTGGTCGAGAAGGATACTGTGGTGTGGCAGATTTTTTCGTGTGGCGTGCTGCGTGGTAGATCGTGGAGCCAAATCGCTGCATATGCCCTGCCACAAAATTGCTCGTTTCTCCAGCAAGAGAAGCACGCTCAGCCTCACGCCCGGGGTGCAGAGGAATTCGGAGAGAAAGCCAGTGCAGGTCTGCTGCAGAAATGGCTGCAAATCGATTTAAAAGGGTTGTTTCCATGCTCGGAAAAGATCCCAAGCTCTTCCTCAAGGTGGTTGTATGTCTGTGGCTTATCTCGACTATTGGGGGTTGGTTCGACTTCCTCACACTCGGGTACATGAGTCTTGTTATTTTTCTTTCAATTCCTGCTTTATATGAAAGGTATGAAGATCAAGTAGACAGATATGCAGATATTGCTTATAATGAATTCCGGAAGTTTTTTTTCACAATTCAATGCATATGCTATAAGTAAGATACCCAAAAACTTCTCGAAGGGCAAGAAGATGCAGTAAATTAATCTGTATTCATTACAGCTGGGGTAAAAGTCTATTGAGATAAACTTGTCCTGTTCGGTTGAATAGGTGAACCTGTATTTTTGAGGTTCTTAACCAAGCCTGTTTTCGGGTCAATAAGATTAGTTGTAAAGCTGAGGAATTTGGATTGTTACTTCTAGGAGTTGCAGCATATGTTTTGAGTTTTAACTTGTTTAAGGCCGAGAATCTCAGGGAATTCGCCATTCTTGTCATTTTTCCCAATTGTGACTGCTATGTAATTGTAAGATTGAGGACAAGCAATGGCAGAGACGACTGGTTTTACTGCCATTCAGAAATTTTAGTAAAACAAAGCAAATATTTTGCGGAGCATCTTTCATCCTTCTTGATTTCAGATGGCATTGCGTATGGAGGAGATAAGGCAGGAGCTGTTGGCCGCTGGAGTTATCGGATGCGTCGTGGACGATTTCAATCCTCAGATAATCATTCGTGCATTAATGTTCGGCCTGCATAAACGAATCAACTCAGGTGTTGAAGTATTGTTTGCAGATGTGCAAGAACTTCCAGTTTGTTTCGGATTCGATTTCGATCCAAAAGGTCCCAGTTTCAGCGAGTGCTTCAGCAATCTATCATTCATAATCGTTGTTATCAATGATAGACCGCCGGTGACTGCTGCCTTTTACTGAAAAAAATGAGAACGAGGAGCAGGATACTCAGAGTGATGTTATTCCCCTGTCCATATGTAGCACTGCACGAACATGTAGCAAGCGGGCAGGAGGATGAATCGACTAGCTGGTTAGCATGATGACGGACGAGCCATAACAGTTGGGTTCGGGTTTTTTTGGTAATATTTTTCCACTACAACGGTAAAATATGGTATTTATAAATGTTTTGGAATTATAAGCATTGAGCTTAGCTAACTCAATGGAGTGGTTTTGTTAGAATTAGCTACTCTAACAAATCATGCAGGAAAATCCAAGACAATTAAATCAGAAAGATGATGCCCAAAATGTGAACTTGGGATAATGAAGCAGCAACAATGTTAAGGTGGACAACAAAGTAGATTTTTTGTTTGAGTTAGTGTGGCTTGTGGAATAGACTCCCTAGCATATTATTGTAATAGTCATTGTATGTGCTCTCCAATGTTGAAATGTAAGCCTTGATAAGGCCCTTGAAAGTTCGTGGTGATCTCAAAACCACTTTGTAATGGTTTGTGGTCAGCCTGAAACCATCTTTTGTCACTGTAATGTGACGGTTGGTGGTGAAACAGAAACCATCTATAGAGCCTTAGTGGCTACAGGAGATGCCTGATGGTGGCAAATTGAGATCCTTGATCAGCTCGATGGTAGCAGATCGGATCTGCCCGGTGGTGGCGAATTGAGATCCTTGATCAGCTTGGTGGTAGCAGATCGGATCTGCCTGGTGGTGGCGAAGTGAGGTTCCGTGATCGGACCTTCCCGATGGTGGTGAATCAGAGCTCTGTGATCTGCTCGGTGGAAGCAAATGCAGTCGGAGGATTTGCCCGGTGGTGGTAAATCGGACTTGCCCGGTGGTGGCAGATTGCCTTTGTGGCTGTGTGTACACAGGAGCTTTGTGCTCGTAGGAGTAGGTGGACTGCAGTAACACCTGGCTCAGACTCAGATGATTCTTTCTGAGCAGAAGGGGATTGGTGCGTTTTTCGCGTTGACAGCAGTGCCAGGAAGGCCAACTGGCGCGTCTATTAGGCCATTAATCATGCCAGTGGCGCGGGTTTATCATTCAGGATCACACCAATTCACCTTCAAGTGGATCTGCGGGAGAGGCAGATCGGATCAATTTAGCTGTATTGGAAACGCCAAATTTGCATATTGTGGATCTATCCGAGGGCGGCAGATTGTGTTTTTGGAGGTTTTGTACATGCAATTCGTGTGATGATGGTGGATTTGACTATCATGACAAGTAGTCATTAAGGGGGGGAGTTGGAAATATTTAATTCCTACTTGTCTATGGTTATAATTCTCCATTTGAGGAGTTTGTTCCTACATTATAG